>CM040244.1:197579869-197624357 GCA_022545495.1 Chrysanthemum lavandulifolium
TAAAACCAATGACTCGTGATGCCACTGTTGGAATTAGATAACATGACATTCAAATAAATAATCACAAAACATCAAAGAACACATGCGGAAGCGTATAAGATTTATTAATGAACAATTAATTAACATAAAAGAATATGCGTACTTTTCTTGATTCTAGCCGAACAAGAATCAAATCCACAAACTAGCAACGGATAAACCCTAATTTGATTTAATTAGGATTATGTGAATTACCCTCACCGCTTTGTAATTCAATCCAAGATAATACCAAGCAAACTTGGTGAACAAGTTGGTTTTTCTTTCCTTGTTTCTCCTTTGGCGATCGGTTTGGACTCCCAAAGGGATTAGGAACCTTCCCAACTTTTGCATTTAAGTCCTTTTCAAATACCTTTAACGCCGTTAGTCCATTACATTAATTACTTAACGTCCGTTAGTTATTTCGTTTAATAAATAAATAAATACAACATTTATATTTAATTATTTAACTTTAAATTCTCATACGTAAAGTGTGCAATCCCATAGTCTCGAGTTCGATCCTAACTCACGTCTACTAATTTATATCCATAAAACTAACAGATTTCATTAGCAAGTTTCTCAACATTCAAAGAAGATGAGCCATCAGTGCTTGTTGCAGCTCTCGCCTTAACCTTCCACTCCATGACTCTCTTCCTAAGTTTGTGACCTCTTTCTCCCATCAACTCCATAACAAGCTTTGCAACATCATCCCTTCTCACATTATTCCCCATCTCTAGTCCAACCCCCATTCATTGCATATATACCTCGATCGGTTGTTTGGTCAACGGAGGATTGAAAAATACAAGTTCTAACATTTAGAACATTGTAGGATATAACGGAGGATTTGGACATCTAAAACTAGAGACGGATGCTCTACTAATGAGCATTAGGTTCCTCGGAGCTAGTTCACTTCCTAAGGGTGATGAAGATAGATACATCAAAGGAATAATCTAGTGGTGGTGTAGTTGGTCTAAACGGTGATGAAGATCCCACGAGGATAATGGGCTGGGTGGTGGAGAAGATCATACGGAGGATGGCGTAGATTCGTCATAAGTTTCGGTATCCCTAGGTAAAGTCGCTTGCTTAATTTCTTGACTATGAATTGCAACCATGAGTCCTATATACCTAGGCTCGGGATAACACAGTGGTGAAAAGTCCATAGTAATTCCTAGGTTCACAATAATATAGCCTATGAGAAATTTTAATATAGGAGAGACAACTTATGGAACTAGGTATGGGCAAACTATAACTTCGTTAGATCATAAACGACTTGCCTATTTATCTCACAAGTTGAAAATTTGACAAGTACCCTTATTTATGTTACACATCAGTAACTAGGTTTAGTACAAAACTATACATACTTAGGTTTCTAGAATATTAGATCTACTAGTCGGTGTTGTTCATTTGTTATTCTTAAGCTCCGAATTGCATCTAAACCCTAAACCCTATATCCTCAATGATCATTTCAAGAGTAGAAATCCTAAAACGAGCTAGAACAATTACATCGGCATATCCCTCTTGTTTCTTATGTAAGTTAGAAATCTGGGCACGAGGTTTTTCTACTTCAGTCTCTAACCTATCAAAATCTCTTTGGATGATAACTCGAACCTTTCCAAGATCATAAATCTTATCTTTTACTTCCTCAATACGTTTTAAGGATAGCTCATGCGTGAGTTCGGGGTCAAAAGACTTCCTTTTCAACGAGCAAGCTTTACAACCCACTAGGCAGTGTACCGAATCGTTGTAGTATAGTATGGGTAAGCCCGGGGGGTTGATCATTCTCTAGGGGAATATATATGCTAGTAGAGATGTCTGACGAAAAGGTGAGGTGAGAAAGATTCTTTTTTATCTTTTTATATATTTTTAATGAAAGCAAGTAAAATCTCGAGGTTTGAAGAGTGAGGTTGGTAATCCAACTAATTTAACTACTTAACAATTTAAACTAAAACTAATTAACTACTTAATGGTAAAAGCTATGGCTTGATTGAGTGTGTTTCTTATGATAATTAAAAACGTATTTACTTAGATTTTTTACTCCCTAGTTATCTTTTATTGGTCAGTTGAATTGTCACATCCTCATTGTAATTGGTGCGTTGTATTATGTGTGAGTCATAGGGGGTGCCTAATTCCCTAGTTCTATGAATCGCAACTCTCATCTAGAATATCCGAGATCGCCAAGTACCGAAGTATCTCCCCGAACACTCTATTATTCTTAAGCTACAACTCGCGCATGAAAAACAATGATGGCCTAAGTGCACTCTTAAGCTTTTTGCTATTTAGGACGTTCAAGCTCGTAACAATTAAAGAAGAAGTCAGTTTTCATTACTATAGCGTTTACCAATTAAAACAAGAGACAATCTAACAATAATCAACAGCTAGGTTTCATTGGATCAAAGCAAACACTAGACTAATTTAGTTAAGCATGAACACAAACAAACAATTGAATATAGATGAAACATGGTGATAGATTGGATAAACAAACTTATCTTTAAGTGTACAAGAGGGTTTGGAACCCTAAAATACTTAACGAACTAGAGTTTGCTCTCCAAAATAATGCACACAAAATACAGAAAATTCAAAGTCTATATATAGATTTACACTTGCGACAGTGTCGCCTTTTGATGGTGACCCCGTCTGATCGCCGTCATTAGGGTTTCGTTTAGGACAAGTTATCGTTGGGACGACGTAAGGTGAGAAAATGTGACGCCGTCTGGCTTGCATAAGGACGTCGTCTGGGAAGGATCTTGGTCGTCTTGTGAAGAAAGTAAGGGTGACGCCCTTCTAGATTTAGGCGTGACGCCTTGAGGTGTTAGGACCAAAATATGACCTGAGCCGTCGCTTAAGAATTTTTAGAAAACCTTGTGAGCGACGGCGTCGCCCTTGGATTTGGGACGTCGTAAGGCTTGTAAAACAACCTTGTAATATTGACTTTGTCATTTTCTTCATGTTTTTGCTCCTTTTCGTCCAAATATGCTTGATTCCAGCAATTTGCTTCCACAAGACCTAAAATGTGAAAAGGAACGATTTTAAGCAGTAACGTATATAAAATGTGACGATTTAGGGCTTAAATGACCCTTTAAAACGTATGTTTTAAATCCTTATCAAATATCCATACATTTGAAATTTGCTTGTCCTCAAGCAAATGTGCTTTTCGCTAATCAAATTATGAGTTAGGGGTCATTTAGAATTTGTTTAAAATAGTCTACAACAAGTACAAGTGCCACAATAGTCAAAACAAGCACGAAAATTATACACTAGCACCTCACAATTGGTGTTTGGATTCTCTCATCTCTCGGGTTTATATGAAATATAACATGTAAGGAAATGGAAGATAAACACATACTACATGTCATAGCACATAGATTACCATAGGCTTGAGAATAGATCACCTCTTTGGAATAAGCACATAGGAATAACTATCTAAAAGGTCTTTACAAAGGGTTATAATGTTAGGCTTCGGGTAGGAAAATAAAGGGTTTTGTTGGATATGGGGAATTATTAGTGGTGGCAAGTCAAAAATCCAAGTTACATACATGTAAAACGCGGCGTTACTAAGCCAAGACTCGACTCACTAACACTAAATAACAACTTGAAACAAACATAAACTTAAAACATAAAACATAAAAGATAGATGTAGGATGGTAGCCCGTATGTTTTTCTCATCATTTTTTTTACTTAACTCTTTTTTTGATTTTTTTTCATACCTTTTTACTCTACCATCCTCTAAGATAACATCAAAATAAAGGAATATATAAGAGGATCCCCATACTTGATTTTTTATTTCATTAAAACTAATTGACCTGAATTGAAAAGATCAAAACACTTGGAGTACTTAATTAAGTAGACAAAGAGAAATTGAATTTAACGTTCCTTCCCGTTACTCCATAAAATACTACTTTAACCCAACAGTCCCAATCGTCCTAAAACCGTGTACAAAGGATATGACCGACTTAGCAACAATGCAAGCAACTAGATAATTGAACAAAGGGTTGAAACAATTGTTACAATAATGCACTAAAGATGAGTACATACAAGGTGAGCTAAGGCGATTTGGGTGTAATATTTTAGGGTGGATTATAAACATTGCTCTTCATTGATATTCTAGAAACTGGAACATCATTAGAACCGCAAAAATATAGGCTCTGAGGGGTTAACTAGGGTATCGTGTACTAAATATGAGTACATCGTAAGGTGTGGGGAAATTACTCAACCGATGAGGTTGGCGTAATTAAATTCTGAGTTTAAAATAAGGGTTATCCTAATGCCTCTTATCATTTAGTTAATCCTAACTACGAATGTAGTCTCACTAGCGATCTCGGAATGCATCACAAAACAAGTTTTAGAATCTATTATACTACGGTACACTCACTAAGCATTAAAGATGAATGCTTTTATTCTTAAAGATCTAGGGGCGAACCTCACATTTTTGGGGTGGAATTTGAGTGGTATACGGTTTTTGTGCTAGTCATATAACTCCTATCCATGAGACGCTTTATTAAGACTAAAGTTTTACTCCTAAGTGTTATAAAAATTTTAAATTTTGGTGCTAAAATTACCCTAACAAATATTTCTCATAGTTTATTACACAATTTACCAAGGACAAGACAAAAATCAAGTGAGTGAATAGTTTCTAAGTTCTCGCTTTATTCTTCCTCCATACACTTAAACCGAACGTTGTCCTCAATGTTCCCGAAAGTATCAAAGTTATGATAGAAAGGTAAAATAAAGAGAGAAACTAATACTCCCCTGATTAGCTCGGTAGGGTATGTGTATTATTTCGGTTAAATCCTCCTCCAAAAAGAATGAGCAACTAATAAGTGTTGCTTCCATCATGTACTTTATCTTCTTGTCTAATATAACCTGCACACTTTTAAGAAACTGAAAATGAAATCTCACGTAAAATAGGCGGTAAAAACTATATAAAAACAAAACTACACTAGAATGCAAGTAAGATATAATGCTTGTGAAATGGATGTTTGCAGATTTCTGGAAAATTAAGAATTGGAAATTTCCAAAAATTACAAATTAAACAGAAATTGAAAATTTGGAAACTGTTTATACATTTCCTGACGCCGTCGGGTGTTAATCCCAATGCTCTCATGTTGTCCTGACAGAAAGAATCAGATGCATTTTCTGGAAAAATTCTAGAAAAATTACTTCTTTAAAGATCTGGAAAAATTACTGCAAAACATCCATTGTGACTCGAAAGAAGCATTTAAGTCTAACATATACACATATATATACAATTTCAATTATTTTTAATCTCATGTTCATATTGATTCTAAAAACATATGTGATCCTCCCTACACTTATCTTTTTGTAAAATATCTTTATATGCAATTAAGACGAAGTTAAAACCAAAATAAAGCATTTTCACAAAATAATATAAACATGAGAATTAAGCAATAATGAAAAAGATATATATAAAACACACAACTAAAAAAATGAAAAACAAACATGCAAACAATTAAACATGGGTTGCCTCCCAAGAAGCGCTTATTTTTGTCCGAGTCACGAGCTTGAGTCTACCCTTATTTAACAGATAAAGGGGAAGTTTTACCTACACTTAAGTTTAAGTGCGGGTGATAATAGCGATACACACCCTTAGGGTGGAATTTTTCCACGTGAGATTGGTGATACTTATGCTCAATGGGGTGTACTTCTTTTATTGTAACCTTACCTATTTCTATTGGTGTAGCGGGTGAATCAAGTATTTCTCCTAGAAAGGGATCATCTTTTATCAACTTCAAGAGATTCTTAGTTAAGGATCCATCTTGACCTAATAAACCCGGTTTAAACCCATAATGTGTCTTGTTATCAACCATGAATGAGTGATGTAAGTGTGTAAGGCCATGGGTTACTCATATATTAGCTTCTATTCTACATGGCTTAGAGTCTACTACCTTTATCACGAAACTACCCAAGTATTTGGTTTGATGGGTGAATTGGGGCCTAATTCAACTCCTAAATTCACATCTAAAGACGGAAAATTGGGTAAGGTTTTTGGTTGAGGCACCGGTTCATCAAAAATAGGAACTTCTTTAAAACTAAGAGAAAGGTCATCACTACAAGTATTCAAACCTATTCCCTCTAGTTGTGTTTGGTCCAAAGGTTCTACATCCATTGGGGTTCCTATAGTCTCTTCTACTTCTTCCGGGTAAGTTATAGGTGGCGTGTATTCCTCACATGATAGTAGGGCTTGTGGGCTTGGAGTTTTCACCTCATTATCCATTATATCTAGATCACCTATTTATTCACCATGTGTTTTAGTATGATCTAACCCAAGAAAACTCCTAAGTATCTCAAAACCTTCTTTAGCTATTGCAAATTCTTGGTCCGATTCATAAAATCGTTCTCAAAAACTTGTTCACTATGTTTTATTTGCCTAAAGGATTCCTCATGCGTGTCATATGTTTTGGTGAAATCTATCCCACGTATGCAACTAGGTAGTTCAACTCTAACCATCTCACAATCTTGTTCGGATTAAAATTCCATGTTCTCAAAAACTAGGTCTTTTTGTTCATGGCACCTAAGGTTGGATAAATCCTCCTTATCTGTTTCCTCAAGTTGTAATGTAGAAAAGCCTATGATTTCATTCAACTTATGGGTTACGCTTAGGAAGCTTTTCTCAAATTTTTCCAAAGGGTCTCACTAAAAGGAGTTGATCCTAACAATGATTGTTGAATATAAGCCACACATGCACAAAATTCATCAAAGCCATCTAACTTTACACCCATCTCCTCTTGGATATCTCTAAGATCACTCACAAATTCATTAGAACAATAAGAAGAAATTCTATCTGTGAAATACAATTGTTATACGTTCCTCATTTGTTAATGATTCAAATGCAACTTCACTTGCAATAGTGACAAATGAAAAGGGTTTTAGGCACAAAAACACAAAGAAAAGGAATAGACTACAAGAAAGCTAATAAAAAGAAAAATAAAAAGCTCACTTGATAGGAATCAAGCAAGTGAACCTAATCAAGATAGAAAACGAACTAGCTATTCTATTCCCCGGAAGCGGAGACAAAACCTTGATGCGTGAGTTCGGGGTCGAAAGACTTCCTTTTCAATGAGCAAGCTTTACAACCCACTAGGCAGTGTACCTAGTCGTTGCAGTGTAGTATGGGTAAGCCCAGGGGGTTGATCGTTATCTAGGGGAATAGAGATGCTAGTAAAGATGTATGACGAAAAGGTTAGGTGAGGAAGATTCTTTTTTATCTTTTTATATTTTTTTAATGAATCAAGTAAAATCTCGAGGTTTGAAGTGTGGGGGTTGGTAATCCTACCAATTTAACTACTTAACAATTTAAACTAAAAACTAATTAATTACTTAATGGTAAAAGCTATGGATTGATTGAGTGTGTTTCTTATGATAATTAAAAACGTGTTTACTTAGATTTTCTTACTCCCTAGTTATCTTTAATTGGTCGGTTGAATTGTCACATCCCCATTCTAATTGGTGCGTTGTATTCCGTGTTAGTCATAGGGGGTGCCTAATTACTTAGTTTTATAAATCGTAACTCTCCTCTAGAATATCCAGGATCACCAAGTATCGAAGTATCTCCCCTGGACACTCTATTATCCTTAAGCTACAACTCATGCAATAAATGCAACGATGGCCTAAGTTCACTCTTAAGTTTTTTGCTATTTAGGACGTTCAAGCTCGCAATAATTAAAGAAAAAGCCAATTTTCCTTACTCTAGCATCTACCGATTAAAACAAGAGACAACCTAACAATAATCAACAAATAGGTTTCACTTGATCTAAGAAAATATTAGATTAATTTAGTTAAGCATGATAGATAAGCAAGAACACAAACAAACAATTGAACATAGATGAAACATGGTGATAAATTGGATAAACAAACTTATCTTTAAGTGTGTAAGAGGGTTTGGAAGTAGGACTCATAACGAACTATGTTTTTCTCTCCAAAATAATGCACACAAAATACAAAAAATTTGAAGTCTATATATAGATTTACACTTGCGATGGTGTCGCCTTTTGATGGTGACATTGTCTGATCGGTGTCATTAGGGTTTCGTTTAGGACAATTCATCATTGGGACGGAATTAGGTGAGAAAATGTGATGCTGTCTGACTTGCATAAGGACGTCGTCTGGGAAGGATCTTGGTCATCGGTGAAGAAAGTAAGGGCCCGCCCTTCGGATTTATGCGTGACGCCGTCGGGTGTTAGGACCAAAATATGACCTGAGCTGTCGCTTGAAACTTTGTTAGAAAACCTTGTGAGCGACGGAATCGACCTTGGAGTTGGGACGCCGTCAGGCTTGTAAAACAACCTTGTAATCTTGATTTTGTCATTTTCTTCATGTTTTCGCTCCTTTTCGTCCAAATATGATTGATTCCAGCAATTTGCTTCCAAAAGACCTAAAAAAAGGAACGATTTTAAGCAGTAACGAATATAAAATGTAACGATTTAGGGCTTAAATGACCCCCTAAAATGTATGTTTTAAATCCTTATCAATAGCTTATCTAAGTGATTCAAAATGTCTTCAATTTGCTCCTCATGCCTTTCTAAAGGCGACTTATAAGAAATAGTTTCGATCTCAAACACTATAGGTGAGGATGGTGGTATAATACGGATTTTCTTATGAAGTGGGAAACTACTGAGAACATGGAATTCTCGAGGATCAAAGAGTGGTGATGGTGGAGTAGGGGCTAAAGAGGGAACGGTAGGAATTTCACCATTATATGCTTGCATATAACCATTATATATTTTCATATAAGGATCATTCGGGAAAGGTTCAATATCTAATGAAGCTAAAAGATTTTGAGTTAATTCTTTCGGAGAATCAGACTTAGAAGAAGAACTATATGATGTAGAAGAGGAATTCTCATCATCGGTATCATATTAAATGATAGGGTGAGTGGGGGAAGACATAGTGCTGTAACAACCCAGTGGAAAGTAATATAAGTACATACGTACTTTGTATAGTAATAATAACCTAGGTTATATTCTTATATTCTATTTGGGGAATGTAGTGGCACGGAGGAATTTTTAAAAAAGTGGTTATATTTTAGGTAAATACCTTGTTCTCTATAATCGTAGCTCTGGTACCAATCTGTAACACCCCCATTTTCACATATAGCTGCGGAACTTGCGGTATTACTTCATGATACAACAGTCACAATAATAGAAAACGACTCAAAAATAGAAGTTTTTAAAAGATAGGTTATCATTCATTTATTTCATCCGAGTTTTTATAGTAAATGCTAAACTTTTACAAAAGAGAGTTCCCATAGATACGTTTTAGAAAGATAGAAGGTGAATGATAACAGGTTTGGATGTCCTCATGTCCAATGTCACTCCGTGCCATAAGTCCTAAAAAGGCTCAGTTACCTGGGATAACATGCTTAAAAGTCAACACTAAGGTTGAGTGAATCCATATGTTTAGTTATAATAGGTTTGAATACAAGTTTCACAGGGTTCAGTTGTTACACTCATCAAGGAAAAAAGTTTTATTATTGCACTAAGCTCATGACACCCCACGTTAATAGTCCAAGTCCAATGATGGCACTGCAGACCAATCATGACTAGACGTAAGGTTAGCTTATCAAGGTTAACCTTTTAGTTTTAAAATATAGTGCTAATTGGTACCCGACAGGGGCACACCAACGGGAGTTGTCAAACTCCAGATAGATCCATCCACTATACTCATGTTCACTCGTAAGCGATTATGGTTCATGAAATTTGTGTGTAATAGTGGCAAGGGAGGTACTCGTGCAATAATCAATCAGGAGAAAAATACTTGTATTCGGTTTAAAGCATGCATCCCCATCAAGGGTTTATAAAGCATTTAAAAAGTGAGGCTATGAACTCACCTTAGATTAGGGAAATCTGATTGATGTCAAAAGTGACTCAGATATTAGACGGCCTATTCACGCAACCTAGGTAGTGTGTATGTCAAGTCTTTGTTGGTTTATCTATGTTTCAAAACTTAGTTTCTGAAGTATATTTTTCTTAGATTCATTAGATTTAGATATAACGTAACACCATTCGGGCCATCATAATTCAGATGTCATGTAGTAAACGTTTGAGGAGTCAGGGCACTTTAAGTCGTAAACCCAACAAACTCGTCAAAACGTATACCCAAATGAAACCCCTCACATGAAGCTCCCTAGTATTGTGATACGTTGTTAAATAAAAGATAGGCTTTTAATTTATAATAAAATATCTCATTTATACCCTTAAGTTCTCAAATTGTCAATATATACCCTTAACTTATAAACTTTTACAAAACTAGTCCTTTATAAAATATTATATATATATATATATATATATATATATATATATATATATATATATATATATATATATATATATAACTAGTATATATATATATATATATATATATATATATATATATATATATATATAATTAATTAAGCTTTAAAATTTACAAAATAGGTCCTTATACTTATATCTTTAGGAAAATGCAAAACAACCCTTATACTTATAAGTGTCCAAAAGTTACAATATATACCCTTTGCATGGAAAGCGTTACAAAACTAGTCCAAAAAGCACGCAAAGTACATTTTTATGATACAAAGAAGTTTTATAGCTTATAGCTTATTAGTATAGGCTTATATAAGTAGCTTTTACGAGCTTATAGCTTATGAAAAGAGCTTATGACTTAAAAATGTCAAAATAGGTCGTTTTAGGGTTTTAAAAGAAAACGCGTAGGTTTTTATGGTTCAAGGCTTAAACAAAGGTTTCTATGAGATCTAACAAACCTTATAAACATCCTAAAACCTTAAAAGAGCTTATTGAATGAGTAGAATGGCTTACGTGGTAGAAATAGGTCAAGCTAGGGTTTAGGGTTTCTCGGCTAAAAACAAATCAAGAGGGTTCAAGGCTTGTTTCTTGGCTTCCAATGGACTCTAAGGACTCTTATGCTACTTTTATTATCATGCTACACCATTGTTTTGTGGTGGAGAGGGTTTTGGAATGAGTTCAAGTGAATGAAGGTCTCGGCTATTTATAGCCTTCGATAAACTTGGAGACCAAGTTCTAGGCTTGGAGTGGTGGCCAAGAGTGGATGGGGTGACTAATGGCAGCTAAGGGGTGACTATGGATGGCTAGGGCAGTAGTTAGGGGACATGGTAGGGTGTTTGTGGCTATGGTGGTGTTTTGGAGACAAGGTGGTGACGCAGTGGTGATGATAAGGTGGTGATGGAGGTGGTTGGTAGGTTTTTTGGGTGATAGTGGTGCTAGGGTGCTAGTTTAGGTTTAGTTTTAGGCTTAAAACTAGTTTTAGGGTTTAGTTTAGGATTAGGGTTTAGAATATTATTAGGGACTAAGTTTAAGGTTTAGGAATCATGTACTAGGTGTTTGTAACTTGTTCTAAAGAAATGATAAGGTTTAAACCTAGTTTAGACACCTAAATGACCTAATTTGGATTCTAAGCTTAAAGGACTTGTACATTGTGCTCTAGGTGGTTGTACTAAGGTTTAGGGAGGCAAATATACTCTAAAGTTGGCTAAGGTAACTTGTACATAATCCTTGAACACTTTCAAATTAGTTTAGATTTGAAATTAGGGTTTTTGAAATAATCGTAAACGTATAGGGCTTGTTTTAGTATAGTGTTGCGAATAGTAGGTTAGGTTGATAGTATATTTGGTAAAATGATCTTTGAAACATAGACTTGACATACTAGGAGGTTTACATGAAGTAAACATAGAGATATTTGATATTGGTAGTTGCGTGAGCGAGTCTAGTGGGCTATGTAAGTTACTTAACCTAGTAGGAATGAAATAAGGCAAAAATTTACCCGGGAAAATGATCTTATAAGTATCATGAATGTAGGTAGTATAGGTGAAATTAATGAGTTGTTACATAATTATTGTAAAGGAAAATTTTTAAGTGCTTTTAAAGAATAGGGTAATTAATACGTAGCACCTCATGTTGAAGTTTTAAATGAAAAAAGAAGACCTTTGTCAAAATTTTATGGTAACAATAATTGTTTAGTTTGATATTTTGGTTTAGACAATCGAATTTTTGCTAGTAAAACTCTTTTTTTAGGTACGGGAGAAACGCTATCCGCACCATATTTGGTAACATGGTAAATGGATGGTATTATATTTGTGGAAGGAGAAATACTAAATTCTCTTACCAAAACCTCCTACTTATCCTCTTACTCACGGGATCTCGACAAATGTCGAGCCCGACGGCTTGGATGCAGAGGAGAATGAGTGAAAAAAAAATATAACATTGAGAATTAGTAGGAAGATATTGTAGGAGCCTTTAACAATGCTCGAAAGGAAGCGATTTATCCTTGCCTAGTTAACCTTCGTTTTTGTAGAAACCATCCATATTAGTACATCTAAACTAATTGGCATTTTTGTTGAAGCCATTTTCATTGGACTATCATTTTCCTTGAGACTGTTGGACAACACAGAGTCACAAATCATCTGTTTTCGTGAAAGACTTTAAAAAAGGAATTCAAAACAAACTGAAAAGATCATTAGAGGCCTAGGTATAGTGACTAATGGCTCAAGCCATGGCCGACGACACAAACCGACGACGCCACAAACCATACCCCATCTCGGCTGTTAACCTTTCCAGCCACCACCACCAGCCCACGCGGTGGGATTTTTGGATTTGTTTCTTTTTTTTTGGTCGTATTTGTGTTTTAAAAGTTGTGTAAATGGTGCGGAAAGCAAAAAAAATACTCACTTTTGAAAAAGAGTGTTTGTAGCTGTTGATGACCAAGTGTTGAGGCGTAACTGCGGAAGAGATGACCTAGTGTGTGTTTTGTTTGAGTTTATTATGTATGGTGGTCTATATTGGGCTCTATCATTAATAGTGGGCTTTATTTGTAATATTGAACAAAAACATATTTTATCAGATTACATATTTTTTTCAATTGATAATTTACTCATGATTTTCGATAATTTTTTAATGTATTTTTGTATTAATGAAAAATTAATTTTAATTATATATATTGCTTTATTTAAATAAATGGAAAAAAGAATTGTACATCATGGCAAAAGAAAATTGATGTTATGCCAGGAAGGGGTGTCTTGGTGTCATAGATAAAACTGGTGTCATGGGCAAAAAGTGCTGAGGTAGCACATCTTTTCTTATGGCACCACTCCATGACACCACATTGTACCTAACGCTCTTATAAAGATATAAAATGATATTGCTTCCTACATTTTGTTCCTACATATCCTCTTACTCATAAGATTAAGACAAGTGAATAGATCAATGAATTAATTTAAGAGAGATTATTAGTGCATTACACATGTTAAATGATTATATGAGTAAGAAGATAAGTAGTCATATTGAGTAGGGGGATATAGCATTACTCTATAAAAATAAGTTAATTACCAAAACCAATCTCAGTAAGATATATCGTTTCCCACATAATGATATGTTTCACGACCTATATCTAGCATGCGTTTCAGTATCGAGATCAACCCTCGTAGGGAGACGTCCTAAAACATATCCATATATGATGTTTCACCATTCTCAACGATGCTTTTCAATTTTGTAGTAGTCTTTACATAGTTAATGATCTCAATCTGTTATGCACGTACAACGACAACCCAAGAAAGTGAGAACACGTTAACGGTTAGATGCCAAAATCTTGATCTCTCAACAGTCAAATAATGTCTCATTTAAAATCTTTTGCTACACACTCTGTTGGAAAATTTAGTGCACTTGTGGGATTAGTTCACACCGATAATGGGTCGGGAGATACGAGTGTACACCCATAAGGTCCCTAAACACCGACTTTTAGTGGAAAGTATCGCTAGTGGAAAGTACTGCTAGTATTATGAAATTACTGCTAGTGTTATGAAAGTACTGCTAATGCTATGTAAGTATTGCTAGTGTTATAAAAGTACCGTTAGTACTGAAATCAACTTGTAACGGTCATTGACCTATTCAAGTGGCAGTTTCAACTGCTTAATGACCACGTTTAATTGGTCATGTAACCACTAACGGCTATGATGGGGATAATTATGAGGCGATTAATGGGCCGATTAATTCTCATAATTCCATTTGACTAATTTCCTATAAATAGGATATCAGATCATGCATGAAAGAAAACATAGAAAACGATTAACACTTCTAAGCAAAAGGGTTATTGAATTGTGTCTAATTCTATAACCACATTTGGTCTTATCCCAAGTAGATATTCGTGTAACCCAGGCATTAGGGTCAAATAGTTTACTTTGAAAAGTGATCACACGATTCCAAGTGATATCCGGTAACCACATAGTGGTATTGTTGTTGCCTTGATTATCTTACCCTGTTCTGGGAAAACACGACCAACAATCAAAGTAAACTATTTTTGTGATAATCAATGGCAACTGCTGCAATGAAGCACATGGCTTCAAACTTTGCTAAGCTGGATAAGTTTGAAGGGGTGGACTTTAGGAGATGGCGAAGAAGATGCACTTCTGTTTGTCAAGCATGAGTGTGGTGTATGTGCTAACCACTCCTATTCACGATGATGGGGATGATGCTACGTGGAGCGGATCGGGAGGAGGAGCAAATGGGAGAATGATGACTACATTTGTAGAGGTCTAATCCTCAATGGTATGTTTGATTCTCTGTTTGATATTTATCGAACTTTGAATCTTCCAAAATCTTGTGGGATTGCTGGATGCCAAATATATGGTGAGGATGCATCAAGTAAGAAGTTCCTTGTAAGTAATTTCACAAATTACAAAATGAGTGATTCAAGACCGCTTATGAAACAATACAATGAACTTCTTGGTATACTGGAAGGTTTATACAACACAATATGCACATGGATGAGGCTATTCAAGTCTCTTGTGTCATTGATAAACTTCCCCTTCTTGGAAAGATTTCAAGCATACCTTGAAACATAAAAGGAGGAGTTAACTCGGTTGAGTTGGCGATCATCTGCGCATTGAGGAATCTCTCAAGGTGCGGGATAAAAGCCAAAGAGTAGCAATGCTCTTTGGTGCATCTGTTGTCAATATGGTGGAGCATAACAACTCCACGGTACAATGATAACAAAGGCAAACACAAATATCATGATAACACAAGGCGATCCTAACAAGAAGGCAACACCTACTTGTTGGAAATGTGGCAAACCGGTCACATTAAAAGGGATTGCAAAGGTGTTAAGGTTAGTGGTAAAGCCAATGGATCGTGCACTAATGGTTCGAGGGAGTGGTGGTTTTCTAACTCACCGAAAGGTCGAATATGGTTAATAAGTTGATTTATTTTTACATATTATTATCATTATGCGGGATGATGATGTTGCGTGGTGGGTTGACTTTGGTGCAACAGTTCATGTGTGTAAAGATAGAAGCGGTTCAAGACTTATGAGTCATCGAATGATGGTTCAATTCTTCACATGGGAAATGAGTCAATGACCTTGGTGCATGGTCGTGGTTGTGTAGATCTTAATTTTAGTTCGGAAAGATTGTAACTTTGTTTAATGTTATTCATGTTCCGATATCGGGAAGAACTTGGTTTCAAGTAGTATTTTGAATAATCATGGATATAAACAAGTTATTGAGTCGATAAATTTGTTCTTTCTAAGCATGGTGTTTTTATTGGTTTTGGTTATTTGTGTAATCAAATGTTCGGGCTTAATATTGTCACCGATAGTGTTAATTCAGCCTTTGTGACCACCAATGACCTGTCGACTCTACCCTTTGGCATGCTAGACTTGGCCATGTACACTATAAAAGAATGCAAGATATGTCTAAGGATGGGTTAATCGACTTTTGACATGGACAACGAAAAGTGTAAAACTTGCATGTTGACCAAGATAACCAAGAAACCTTTTCGTGGTGTTAGTCGTGAGACTAAGCTCTTGGAGCTTATACGATGACTGTGTGATTTTCATGCCACTCCTTCTTTGGGGAATAAGAAGTACTTTGTGACATTCATTGATGATGCTTCAAGGTTTTGTTATGTCTATCTATTACATACCAAGGATGAAGCATTAGATAAATTCAAAGTGTTTAAAGCAAGTTGAATTACAACTTGGGTCCCTAATCAAAAGATTAAGGACCGATAGGGAGGTGAGTACATGGATACTCAGTATTTTCATCTGTTGGTATAATCAATGAAACGATCGCCCTTATACTCCTCAAAGAAAATGGTATTTACGAAAGGAAAAACGAGTCAAGGAGATGGTTAATTCCATGTTGTCCTATTCAGATTGAGTCAAGGGTTACGGGGTGAAGCTATGTTAACGACTTACTATTTATTAAATAGGGTTCCCAACAAAAGGAACAAGGTTACCCTTATGAACTCGGACTAAAAGGAAACCCAACTGAACTATCTCGAGGTCAGGGTTGTAGGGCTATTGTAAGACTCCCGATCCAAAGCTAAAGACTTTGGGTGAAAGAGGCATTGATCGCATCTTTGTTGGATATCTTGAGCATTCCAAGGCCTTTAGGTTCTATGTTATTGAACCTAATGAATATGTTTCAATTAATTCTATAATTGAATCAAGGGATGCAAACTTTGATGAAAATAGATTCTCATCAGGTCCCTAGACCAAGTCGAGGATTCATAATGGAGCTCATGACACCGGTGTATCGAAGTCCCGATGAATTACCATCGAGGTCCCTAATGAGGTTATGGTTCAACAACTGAACCTATGCTCGGGAAGAGCAAAAGGGTCGGGACTCCAAAGTCATTTGGACACGAGTTTCAACTATACTTGGTTGAAGGAACAAGGATGAGGTCTCGGACCAATACTCCTATTGCTTCATTGTTGAGGATGATCCCAAGACATTTGAAGAAGCAATGAAGTCCCGTGATATTGCTTTCGGAAAGAAGCAATCAATGATGAGATGAATTCCATCATGGGAACAACACTTGGTGTTGGTTGATCTACCTCCGGTTGCAAACCTTTGGGTTGCAAATAGATTTTCAAAAGGAAAATGAAGGTAGATGGAACTATTAAAAAGTTCAAGGCTAGACTAGTCATTCAAGGCTTTAAACAAAAGTCAGGAATTGACTATTTTGATACTTATGCCCCTGTGGCTCGTATCAGTACCATTAGATTGTTGATTGCCTTGTCATCAATTCACAATCTGATTATTCATCAGATGGATGTGAAGACAGCTTTCTTTAATGGTGAATTGGATGAGGAGGTTTACATGAACCAACCTCGTGGCTTCATCATGCCGAGCAATAAAACCAAGGTGTAAACCGATTAAGTCTCTTTATGGACTAAAGCGGGCACCTAAGCAATGGCATCAAAATTTGATGAAGTGGTTTTGTCTAGTGGTTATGTTCTTAACCAAGTCGACAAATGTGTATATAGCAAATTTGATGAATCGGTAAAGGATTCATCATTTGTCTATATGTTGATGACATGTTGATCTTTGGCACCGACCAAAATCAGTTGACGACAAAGGAATTTTGTCATCAAGGTTCTTCATGAAGGACATGGGGAGGCGATGTTATCCTTGGTATAAGGATTAAACATGAAAGTAAAAGAATTTCTATCTCGGCCTCATTATATTGAGAAGGTGTTGAGGAAATTCAATTACTTTGATTGTACTCAGTGAGTACACCTATAGATACTTGTGAGAAACTAATGCCTAATTATGGCAAGGTCGTATCTCAACTTGAGTATTCTAGGGTAATTGGTCGCTTGATGTATGCCATGACTTGTATAAGACCCGATATTGGTTTTGCGGTGGGAAAATTGAGCGGTATACTAGTAATCCTAGTGCTCATCACCGCAAGCGATTCAGAGGGTCTTCAAGTATTTGAAGAGAACTATGGATTATAGTCTCTCATATCTTGGTTACCCATCGATGTTGGAAGGATACACCGATGCAAGTTGGATCAAGAACAATGAAGACAATTCGTCTACCGGTGGCTAGGTATTCCTACTTGGTGGAGGTGCAATTTCTTGGGCATCCAAGAAGCAAACTTGCATCACCGGTTCAACAATGGAATCAATTTGTGGCTTTAGTAGTCACGGTAAAGAAGGCGAATGGTTGAAAACTTGCTTCTTGAGATTCCATTGTGGCATAAACCTATAGCACCTATTTCTATCCGTTGTGATAGTGCACTACATTGGCTAAGGCTTATAGCCGGATGTACAATGGTAAGTCTAGACACTTAGGTGTCGGACATAGGATGATTCGTGAGCTTATCATGAATGGGGTGGTATCTATAGAGTTTGTTAGATCTCAACAAAATTTAGATGATCACTTGACGAAGGGTCGGCTAGAGACTTGGTTATAAAGTCTCGCTAAAGGGATAGGTTTAAGTCCAACTTAGTCCTTCGAATGCTAGGATACCCAACTCCTCCTAAGGAAACTTGGGAGCTGAGTTCAATGTGGAAAGTCGAACATGTAGTGGTGGAGCACATGTTTTTATACATCCCAAGGTTGTGCTCGAACTCACTTGAAGAAGGATGAGGTCTTTACTTTAATGGTTAATTTTCTTTGAAAAAGTGCTTGGCGGGAGCATGAATAAAGAGGAACCACCTATGTAAATGTTGAAGTTTTGCCGCTTCAGGGAGCTTTGGACTTTTGGCTCTTACAACATTTATTAATTTGGATATGGACACATGGCTTGTATAGTGTCAGGAGCTTTTAAGTGTTTGAAAACTTGTGTGTATTTTATCTTCAGGTATTCAAATGGGTTGAAGGGTTCAATTCTTATAACACCCTGATTCTCGAATATTTGAACGTGTAATGTACTAAGATGGAAATTCAATCCTCAGTATATTTTCGTTTATGCACATGTTTTGTTTATTGCTTGTTTTTCATGTAAAGGAAGTGAACTAAATTTGAGGAGGATTGTTGGAAAATTTAGTGCACTTGTGGGATTAGTTCACACCTGGTAATGGGCCAGGAGGTACGGAGTGTACACCCATAAGGTCCCTAAACACCCTAACTCTTTTAGTGGAAAGTACTACTAGTGAAAAGTACTGCTAGTATTATGAAATCTTGCTAGTGTTATGAAATCTTGCTAGTGCTATGGGTCTTGCTAGTGTTATGAAATCTTGCTAGTCTTGAAATCAACTTGTAACGGTCATTGACCTATTCAGTGATAGTTTCAACCGCTTAATGACCACGTTTAATTGGTCATGTAACCACTAACGGCTATAGTGGGGATAACTATGAGGCGATTAATGGGCGATTAATTCTCATAATTCTATTTGACTAGCTAAGAGTAATTTCCTATAAATAGGATATCGGATCATGCATGAAAGACATATTAACACACTAAGCAAAAGGGTTATTAATTGTTCCTATAAATAGGATATCATTAGGGAGTTTACTTTAGAAATGCATGAAAGTGAAAACATAGATTGAAGCGATTCAACACTTGAATGGCCGACCGTAACAAACTTAAAGCAGTTAAAACACAAATGCAATGAAGATCGAGAATATAATGAATTCCGGTCGTTAAGTCCCACGGAGACTCAATGGTGTGCCAAAACTAACTAACTTTCAGATGATAGAGTGATCACTAAGGATAGTGATCAAGAAAGATTTGGATTGATAATTACACTACTGATGAAAAAGTTTATAAATTACAGCGACTTAAATACAAATTAAGAAAATTAAAAAGATAAAATATATTTAATAAACGCTATCACTATATTTAAAATGATGAACGTTTAAAACCTAAAACGTACGTTTAAATAAAAAATTACGTAAATGTACAAAATAAAAGTGAGATCTAAGAAATAAAAGACCTAAAAATATGAAAATAACATTTTTGGAATCCTAAAAATAAAAGAAAATTATTAGAAAAAGAAAATTATTTTAAACTATTTATCTAATTATTATTAATTAAAAACTATTTTTAAGTATTTAAAATGCACTAAAATATAAGAAAATACAAAGTTAACCTAGAAAATGAATTTATAACTTAGAAAATCTAAAATATGATAAAACTTATTTTAAAACTGAAAATATATTTTTAGAGTTTTATGTATTTAATATTAATTATCACAACCCAAGTGGTGTTTCATACTTTGGACCTCGCTGTCTTACTACCTCTTCTTCTTCTTCTCTTCCTAAGGTAGTGGACAAGGAACCTCCAAAACATAATGGACCTCACGACTCCAATGCCTCCTCCACGTTGCCAATGAGTCAAGTTACCAAGGAAACAACGGACAAGGTGCATTATTCTAGCCCACGGTACAAGACACGTCCAATTGAGTCCAACCTCAAGTGGTCCGAAACCCAAGTCAAATCAAGGAGTTGTTTTGAACCTCCTATAGCTCTGTTGAGAATCGAAATCCAAATCTTCTATTCCTTACCCATCAGCTTGAATGAGCAAAAGCTCCGTGAGAAAGCTAGTCATCAAATGGATAAATTTTTCCAAATTTTCCAAGAGTTACATTTGACATAAGCTTTGCGGATGCTAAATGCCCAAGTTCGCATCTACTCAAGCACATATTAGCAATAAGGAAAAGTCGCTTGAAATGGCTAAGACTCCTTAACGAACCGCCGCTAGATTATTCTAAAAAGCTTCCGAAAAGCTTGGAGATCCCGGGAAATACCTTGTGTATTCCAGTGATGGTTGAATCTTTGCTCTAGCAGATCTTGGTGCAAGCATTAATCTTATGCCATATTCGGTGTGGAAGAAACTCTCTTAGGAACTCACTCCTACATGCATGATAGCTTGTCGATCGTTTCCATATCCGATCCTCTTGGCATTGCCGAGGACGTGTTTGTGAAATAGGAAAGTTCCATTTCACCGACTGTTGTTGTTGATTTTGATGCCGATCATCGGGTTCCTCTCATTGTTGGTCGAGGATTCACGAGAACGGGCCGTGCTTCATAGATGTATTTGAGCAAGAAATCACATTGCGTGTTGGTAATGAAGTCGTCACCTTCAATCTTGACCAAACTTTGAGGTATCCGCAAATTATGATTCTCAGATCGGTCAACCGAATAGATATCAACCGTGAGTGGGATTCCACCACATCTTCTCGACCTATCATAGCCAATTCTCCTTCTATCACCCACTCGAGGTGGGAAGCGACTTCATCTTAGATGAGATTGAAGCATAAGTGATTCTGCTCCTTGGTAAATTGATCACGCTCCAATTGATATTGAGGGGACATACTTATTGAGAAGTTGCTCAATGATGATCCATCATCAACCCCTCATCCTAGTGATTCAATCCCGCTTGAGATTAATCAAAATGAGATTAATCCGGAGGAGATATTCTTCTTAAGAAAGTGTATGATACTTATCCTCCTCTCCTCCCATCAAACTTCATAACGAAGAAGTCAATTCGGTTGAGAAAAGCAAGAATTTTGAGGTTGAGCTTAAGGACTTACCTCCTCATCTTGAGTATGCATTCCTTGAAGGTGATGATAAATTACCCGTCATTATTGCTCGAGATTTGAGTAAAGATGAAAAGTGCTCTCATTAAAATCTTGAAGTCACACAAGCAAGCAATTGCTTGGAAACTCTCCGACATCAAAGGTATAGACCACGAGTTACGTACATTAAAATCTTGATGGAGGATGACTTCAAACCCAGAGCTCAACATCGAGAGCGTGTGAATCCAAAAATCCATGATGTTATCAAACAAGAGGTTATAATACTATTTAAAACTAATTAAAATGCTAGAAAATACTATTTAAACCAAGAAAATTATGGAGGAAAATATTGTTTCCTTTTTTTGACTTTTTATATTTATCTTAACCTAAGCTCCAAAAATGAAAAATTATGGAAGTTTTTTGAAACTTTTCATGTCTCTCCCATTTAGATAAAAATTAATTGCATTAAATGCTATTTAGAGCAAAAATGATTAAATTGCCTCAAGCCCAGTTTAAATATCAGGAAAAATAGCAAGTGCATCATAGCGACTAGAAAAAGCTATCAAGCAAAATATGAAAAATTCAAGATAAGCCTAGAATAATATTTAGAATCTAGGAAAATATAAAATGGGCGGTGGAAGTTTCAAACCGTGGTATTAAAAGATTCTTGAAAGGACGATGGCGAAATCGTGCATCTCGGTCGGATAAGCTTGATGACGCACTCGGGCTTTCGTGACTTACAAAACACCTATTGGGTGTACTCCATACAAGCTAGTGTACGGAAGGCATGTCATCTTCCGATCGAGTTAGAGCACAAGGCATCTTGGGCCTTAAAGCATGCAAACTTCGATATCTGAGACGGTAGGTGATCATAGAAAGTTCAAATGAATGAACTAAATGAACTTCGTGATCAAGCTTATGAGAACTCTTTGATCTACAAGCAAAGACAAAGAAGATTCATGACTCCAAGATCAAGAACCGCGTTTTCAACGTTGGTGATCGAGTCCTTCTTTTCAATTCGATTGAAGATTTTCTGGAAAGCTTAAGTCCCGCTGTCCGGTCCATTCACTATATCTAAGGTTTATCCTTATGGTACCGTTGAGTTATCTCAACCCGATGGTCCTAATTTCAAAAAGAAAATTATTAGAAAAGAAAATTATTTTTAAACTATTTATCTAATTATTATTAATTAAAACTATTTTTAAGTATTTAAAATGCACTAAAATATAAGAAAATACAAAGTTAACCTAGAAAATGAATTTATAACTTAGAAAATCTAAAATATGATAAAACTTATTTTAAAACTGAAAATATATTTTTAGAGTTTTTATGTATTTAATATTAATTTAATACTATTTAAAACTAATTAAAATGCTAGAAAATACTATTTAAACCAAGAAAATTATGGAAAATATTTTTTGACTTTTTATATTTATCTTAACCTAAGAAAAATGAAAAATTATTTTTTTGAAACTTTTCTGAATTAATTGCATTAAATGCTATTTAAAAATGATTAAAAACTGATTTAAATAGGGAAAAATAGCAAACTGACTAGGAAAAATATGAAAAATTCAAGATAAGCCTAGAATAATATTTAGAATCTAGGAAAATATAAAAACAGGTGTTGTGTGGTGGAATATGAAATCGCAAGGATAAGTGCTTAAGAATACTTCACTAAGTTATAACTACCCAAAAGGAACCAATTACAACTATTCTAAACATCCTGAAATACTAACTTGCACATATTTGATGTTTTGAGATTATAACTAAAAACAATAGGGCCTTCTTTAAGCTTAAGCACAAGCTACAAAATAAGTGAAAATGAAAAGCAGAAGAAGGGTCCTAAAGAAGACGGCCAAGTGCTTATAAGCCAAAAACCAGACCTTGGTGAGCTAAGAGGAGCTCTGTGCAAGCCTGCACACACCTGTCTGAGACTGGGTGACTCTTGAGTCAATGCATGAACACATGCCCATATTGACAAGCTCATTTGGGGCTTCTAAAAATTGACAAAATTCTATAAAATGACAATAAGAAAATAGACCGGTGAGGTTTTGAAATCCCAAGTTTCATTTGATTTGGCCCAGAACCGAGCTCATGAAAATTCCCTCGGTTGGGCTCAAATGGATTTTCAATATTGACTTTTGTGATTTGAAAGGTTTGACTTATATGAACTTAGCAACTAATTTTAAGGACTTAGATTGATGTAATAAGGTGAAATGAGACTACGCAAGTTGTATCTATGAATTATGAACACAAAATAAGCTTTTGATTTTCCAAAATCCAACGAGTTAAGCACTTAAGCAGATTTAATAAAATTTTGACTTTGATAGTTTGTATATGCAATATTAAGACATAGTTGAGTTCATTTGAGCTAAACAAGCTAAAAACAACAAGAATCTAACATTTGCACAAACCTATAACATGATTTGGTGTTAAAACCAAACACTACTTAATGAGCGATATGCAATGTAAACTAAGGTACTCTTGAAGCGGCTTGAGTTATTGATCAAACCGAGCTTAACTTGACCTAACTACAACTAATTAAGCAGGCTTAAACCATATCTAACCAAAAATACAAATTATGCAGTGAAGCTTGAAAATAACTTACAATAGGTCCCTTAGCCACAGTGGCTTGCCAAAGAATCAAAAGGACCACTAGCCTAATCTAAACCAACCCAATAACTCTGAATCAACCCAATTCCAACACTACTTCAACCCAGATCCAATTCCATTTCCATTTTGGCCCCAGTTTGACTTATGTTGACCAAAATCCAAAGTAGCTTGAAATTGATATAGAAGCTTCTGAGCTATAATAAACTCATATAAGCTGTTTGAGCTTAAAATAAGCTAATAAGAGCTTGTATATAAGACTTTGAAATGGAAATTTTCAACGATGAACACAACAACATAAATTGATAATGCAACTTAAATTAGTACTTGAAAATGATTTATATTGATTAAATAACTTAAAGTAAGTGCATTACAACAAAAGATTCTGATTTTAACTTAACTACAACTTTTATATTAAAAACGACATTAATGAAAATTTAAAAACTAAAGACTACTCTTTCTTCTCTCCTCTTGCTTTCTTTTTATAGCAAAACCTTTTCTCTCACTACTCTGATTGTTTCCCACCATTTTCTTGACCATTGGATAGCTTTGATATCATCATGGCCATTGGATCAGTTTTTTGGTGCCAAAAAGCTTTTATCTAGCTGTGAGGTTGAGTGAGGGGATTGAAGGAGCATTAAATGCTTCTTGGAGGTTAGTTGAGGTGGGGGGAACAAGAAAATGTGAAGGTGAGCTGGGGGGATGGGTGGAAGAGTGTTGCAGGCTTAGTTGGTGAAGGGGAAAGAAAAAATGGCACGAGTTGTGTTTGTTGACCAGAGGTTTGACTGGGGAGTATTAATGCCAGGGGGTCCAAAATGTAATTGACAGGGGGGTCACAAGGGTAAAAGGCAGGGTCCAAATGGGTTTATGACAAGGGTCCAAGGTCAAAAAGGTTTTAATGACAAGGACTAAATTGCAATTTCTGAATTTTGAGGGACCAGTTCTGCCAATTCTGTGAAGTTGCTCCAAGGGACTAAAAGTGACAAGTTCCAATAGTATAAGGACCAAACTTGACATTTTCCAATTTCCAAGGACCATTTATGACAATTTTCAAACTTGAAGGACCTTTTCTGCCATTTGACCAAAAATTCATTCAAGGATCATTTTTGACAATTTAGAATATTTCAGGGACCTTGAATAATAAAACTCCACATTTTGAATTCGAGGACTAGATTTGACAACTTTTGAAACTTGGGGACTAAAGCGCCAATTTTGCAAACTTGAATCATTTTCATCGATTTTGATATTTTGTATTTAAAACACATAAAACACGATTTGTGATATTTTCATCATTTTGATGCGTTTCGAGTGTTTTCGAGATGATTTTGCGGTTTAGATAGTACAAAATGATGAGTATTTAGACACTCATCAATCCCCACACTAAGATATTGCTAGTCCCTAGCAATGATTTAGATCTTTAATGGATTTTAAAACTCTTTACCAAAAGCCATCACTACGGAGTAGCCAATTGTTTCAGTTCAAGTAAGAACCATGGTACACCGATAACCATGTGATTTTGAGCAAACCACCACCGTCAACGGTTTTGATTTGTCTTTACGAAGCCGTTTGCTCTGGACTAGCCAACTCTTAGATAAATTATCGTATTATCTTTGGTGAGTGATTACCAATCATGGTTTTTCCACCGCCTTTACCACAAGCCATAACCTTGCGGGCTAGCCAACTCTTCACTTTTTAGGATATGGTGAGTTGAATACCATACAATTTTGGGCAAATTGCAAGCCGTCAACGGTTTGAGATATCTTTACCAAGAGCCGTTTGCTCTGGATTAGCCAATCCTTTAGTTTTTAGACATGGCGGATGATAACCAAATGAGTAAGTGCAAAACACTTACTCCAAAAAAAATTTTGGCCAAAACGTGGGAATTAGGCGGTATAATTACATGATAAAATTCGCGAGAATTCCCCACACTTAGAAATGAATATTGCCCTCAATATTCAAAGTACCGGCAGTTATGCGGCGAGAACGTAAAGGGAAATACTACGGCCATTATTTGAAAGAGTTTTTTTTTTTTTTTTTTTAAATAGCGGGGGGCAACTCCCCCACACTAGGGTGGTAGAAAGGGGTAAGAAGACAGAAATATGGGTGAAAACCCATATAGTGTGCTACTGTTTTTGATTACCGAGTCGCTAGCTTGACTCGACCCCGCATTAATTTGTTCTTGGGGAAATAAGTGGAAGAAACAATCTCCATCGGACTTTCATTCAAGATGTTTGGACAAACATTTGAAGCACGTGAAAGTTCCACACCGATGAGATATAGAGAGAACCGGCTCAAAAATAATAAATGAAAATGCCGGGGTCAAAGATAGTGTCCTCATTCCCGAAGGAGAAAAGGGAACGAGAAGTCACACCATAAGTGAAGAAAAGAAAGAAAATCATGATAAAAATCATGACTAACTCCTCATTATCGGAAGGGAATTCATGATTTTGGATCATGAATCTCATCGATGAGGATAGAATCGTCATCACATGATGGAAGAGATAAGTTAGAATACTGAGGTGGGACAAGTGGTGTGCTCGAGGCTAGCAATTTCCACCACTTCCGTGATGGTCTCTGATCGGCCTCGGACATTTCATCGAAAAGAGGATTTACTTTCCCAAAAGTGTAGTCATTATTAAATTCAAAAGAGGATTTGAGAAAATCCGGAAGTAACCTCGAAATGTCGAGAGAATCACAAACATGCAAATCACAATCACTATCGGATATATCCTCGAGACTCACTTGGGATTGGGACAAGATCCTCAACACTCGATGATTCCGTTTCCGAAATAGTGCTTAGATGATCATCCTCCATTATGAGAGAGTCTTTGGAAGCAATAATAGGTAAGATATGTGTGATAGCAATAGGCGGGGAGTTGAGAAATGATATCTTTCAAAGGAATAACACTCTCCTCGTCGTCCTCATAATATTCCCTCATTTGAATAGTATCCTCATCATCATCGTCATCATATCGGTTCTTATATTCATTCTTTGAAGCTTACATACCATTCTTTTCATTTGTAGTTGCTTTCGAATCGTATTTCTTGAACTTTGTGGAAGATTACACTCCTCGTAATCATTGAAATGTTGTGAAGGCTCGGAAGTCCGAGTACTAGGATTAGCCGTTCGTTCTTGACTAGTAATTCTCCAATAGTTTTATCATGATGATTTTGATGAATGATGGAATCTTGTGAGGTTGGAAATTGTCAAAACCGGAGAATTGGAATTGTGAAAATTTTGATTCATCGGTTGACTTTCAAAAGTCGCATGAGGACCCCATAATTCTCACAGCAGAGATAATTGGGAAAATAACTTTCACCAAAGTTCGATTGTAACATGGTTACGGCTCATAGACAAGCGGGACCCGTGGTAGACAATCAAAACCGTAATGAGAATCATTCCCACAAAACTCGCATGAGTAGGATTCGTATTGGGGAAATGTGGAGGTAGGTAGGAAAAATCGGGTGTTTCATTATTAGAAATGGGATCGGGATTACCGACAAACTTGTCTCCGAAACTCGCATTGGTACATCACGACAATTTCCACCGTTAAATGGACCTCCACACCAGGAACATGTCGAATACCATGACATAAAGAATTAAACGGATAAGAGGATAAAGGAATGGAGAATTAAACAGATTAGAGGATAAAGGAATGGAGAATTAAACAGATTAGAGGATAAAGGATGGATATTTTTGGATTTTTTGAAAAAAAATTGCTATAAAAACAAAGAATGAAAATATTTTTGGTGTTGATAACACTTCAGGAAAAGTGTTAATGAACTTTTTGATTTTCTGATAACTTTACAAAAAACCTTTTACAAAAGATGGTATATGTGCAAGTACGGATCTGAAAAAGGTTTAACACACGCTAATGCCTCCCGTGGCGTAAAATTTGATTCGTGGTGAACCGTCAAGTTTTATCACTCAAGCCTACCACATGAATGGTCGACCGTAACAAACTTAAAGCAGTTAAAACACAAATGCAATGAAGATCGAGAATATAATGAATTCCGGTCGTTAAGTCCCACGGAGACTCAATGGTGTGCCAAAACTAACTTTCAGATGATAGAGTGATCACTAAGGATAGTGATCGATAAAGATTGGATTGATAATTACACTACCGATGAAAAAGTTTATAAATTACAGCGACTTAAATACAAATTAAGAAAATTAAAAAGATAAAATATATTAAATAAACGCTATCACTATATTTAAAATAATGAACGTTTAAAACCTAAAACGTACGTTTAAATAAAAAATTACGTAAATGTACAAAATAAAAGTGAGATCTAAGAAATAAAAGACCTAAAAATATGAAAATAACATTTTGGAATCCTAAAATAAAATAAAATTATTAGAAAAAGAAAATTATTTTAAAACTATTTATCTAATTATTATTAATTAAAACTATTTTAAGTATTTAAAATGCACTAAAATATAAGAAAATACAAAGTTAACCTAGAAAATGAAATTATAACCTAGAAAAATCTAAAATATGATAAAACTTATTTTAAAACTGAAAATATATTTTTAGAGTTTTTATGTATTTATTATTAATTTAATACTATTTAAAACTAGTTAAAATGCTAGAAAATACTATTTAAACCAAGAAAATTATGGAAAAATATTTTTTTGACTTTTTATATTTATCTTAACCTAAGAAAAATGAAAAATTATTTTTTTGAAACTTTTCTGAATTAATTGCATTAAATGCTATTTAAAAATGATTAAAAACTGATTTAAATAGGGAAAAATAGCAAACTGACTAGGAAAAATATGAAAAATTCAAGATAAGCCTAGAATAATATTTATAATCTTGGAAAAATATAAAAACAGGGTGTTGTGTGCTGGAATATGAAACTGCAAGGATAAGTGCTTAAGAATAAGACTTGAAATAAACAAATGAACACCAATAAGCACCAATGAACACAGAAGCTTCACTAAGTTATAACTACCCAAAAGGAACCAATTACAACTATTCTAAACATCGAAATACTAACTTACACAGATTTGATGTTTTGAGATTATAAGCTAAAAACAGTTTGAGGGGCCTTCTTTAAGCTTAAGCACAAGCTACAAAATAAGCTGAAAATGAAAAACAGAAGAAGGGTCCTAAAGAAGACCTGGCCAAGTGCTTATAAGCCAAAAACCAGACCTTGGTGAGCTAAGAGGAGCTCTGTGCAAGCCCTGCACACACCCTGTGCAGACTCAGTGACTACTGAGTCAATGCACAGGGCACATAAGCCCATATTGACAAGCTCATTTGGGGCTTCTAAAAAATTGACAAAATTCTATAAAAATGACAATAAGAAAATAGACCGGTGAGGTTTTTGAAATCCCAAGTTTCATTTGATTTGGCCCGAGGCGAGCTCATGAAAATTCCCTCGGTTGGGCTCAAAATGGATTTTTCAATATTGACTTTTGATGATTTGAAAGGTTTGACTTATATGAACTTAGCAACTAATTTTAAGGACTTAGATTGATGTAATAAGGTGAAATGAGACTACTGCAAGTTGTATCTATGAATTATGAACACAAAATAAGCTTTTGATTTTCCAAAATCCAACAGTTAAGCACTTAAGACAGATTTAATAAAATTTTGACTTTGATAGTTTGTATATGCAATATTAAGACAGAGTTGAGTTCATTTGAGCTAAACAAGCTAAAAACAACAAGAATCTACCACTGCACAAACCTATAACACAGATTTGGTGTTAAAACCAAACACTACTTAATGAACTGATATGCAATGTAAACTAAGGTACTACTGAACTGGCTTGAGTTATTGATCAAACTGAGCTTAACTTGACCTAACTACAACTAATTAAACAGGCTTAAACCATATCTAACCAAAAATACAAATTATGCAGTGAAGCTTGAAAATAACTTACAATAGGTCCCTTAGCCACAGTGGCTTGCCAAAGAATCAAAAGGACCACTAGCCTAATCTAAACCAACCCAATAACTCTGAATCAACCCAATTCCAACAATGCTTCAACCCAGATCCAATTCCATTTCCATTTTGGCCCCAGTTTGACTTATGTTGACCAAAATCCAAAGTAGCTTGAAATTGATATAGAAGCTTACAGAAAGCTATAATAAACTCATATAAGCCTGTTTGAGCTTAAAAATAAGCTAATAAGAGCTTGTATATAAGACTTTGAAATGGAAATTTTCAACAGTGAACACAACAACATAAATTGATAATGCAACTTAAATTAGTACTTGAAAATGATTTATATTGATTAAATAACTTAAAGTAAGTGCATTACAACAAAAGATTCTGATTTTAACTTAACTACAACTTTTATATTAAAAAGCGACATTAATGAAAATTTAAAACTAAAGACTACTCTTTCTTCTCTCTCTTGCTTTCTTTTTATAGCAAAACCTTTTCTCTCACTACTCGATTGTTTCCCACCATTTTCTTGACCATTGGATAGCTTTGATATCATCATGGCCATTGGATCAGTTTTTTGGCGCCAAAAAGCTTTTATCCAGCTGTGAGGTTGAGTGAGGGGATTGAAGGAGCATTAAATGCTTCTTGGAGGTTAGTTGAGGTTCTTGAAGGAGCATTAAACCGACTCCTGACCCGAATACAGTCGGTTCGGTATTGTGAAAGTCCCAACAGGTCAGGTTCGGTTGGTTTTCTTGATTTTGGCTGCGTTTTCTAAGTTTTCGGCCCGTCCCGACCCGAAACCAACCCGTCCCGAAACCGACTACCAGGAAAATGCAAACCGACACCCGACCCGATTACATTCGCTTTGGTATCGGGAAGGTCGGGTTTGGTCGGTTTTTGTTCGGTTTTGCTCAGCCCTACTTTTATTTGTATAATTGATTTCAAACCGTTAAAATACTTTATTTTGGAGTAAAATACACCGTTCGTCCCTAATCTTGTACACACGCATCACCCTGGGACAAACCTTGCATTTTTCATCGTGGGGAGTCCAAAACAAGGTTTTTATAGTCTAAATCAGTCCCTTGACCCAATTTCCGTTAGTCAATGTCTGTTATCTTTTGCCAAATCCCTTAAATGACTATTTTGCCCCATATATAATATGCTTCTCTCTCATTTTACCCTAGCAACCATACACACACTTTCACTCAATCACCTCTCTTCCACTTCCAGCCGCCAACGTCCGTTCATGTTTTCAACACATTAAGGATGAAGAATCTTTGCGTAAGATCTTAATAGAAGGGTTGTTGAGTACAATTGAAGATATTGATACAGAGTTTTTAGTGGCAAGTGAACAATCAGTTGCTTCAATATTTTCATCAAATTATTACCCGTGATCTTATCTTTGTCAATTGTCATAAAAATTGCAGGAATCCTTGCATAATAGTAGTAATGCAGGATCAACGGCAAGTGTTGTCCTTAGGCTGAACCATAAAGAATTGTTGGTTGCCAATGTAGGCAATTCCAAAGTCATCTTATGTGCAGGTATAATCACAAATACGGGTAATCTTACATTTATTTTAGTAATTTGTTTTTCGGATTAATATATTAACATTAAGTGGATGATCTCTTCAGCACATTTGAGTAGTTTTGAAGTCAAGGGGGTTGACTTGTTTGAAAACTGCAGGATATGCTGAAGAATTGACTAGTGATTATCATCCAGATAGAGATTATGTAGAACGGGCTGGTGGTTTTGTTCGTGATAGTGACGTGCCGCGAGTCAACAACATACTAGCTCGTTCTCAAGCCATTGGTGATGCTTCTGTGAAAAAGTAAGTCATTATAGTTTCAAGAATATATTGTGATGTTAAAAATATCTAACTGAATCCGATTTTTATAGGGAAACCTTAGCTACAAATACATTAGAGTAGGCATTCAAACTATACAGACATGTTTATTATATTACACCATGAATCAATTCATAATTTACACACCAATTCTCCAATTTTTCACAATATTTTGAGTTACCTTTTTTGTCGTTTTTCCTTAATTTCAAGATATATTGCCTTCGTCGTTCTCACCACGGTTCGGGTTTATTATTAAGAATTGGCAATGATTGTGTACAAAATTACTGACTTTATTCATAAGATTATATAAAAGTTGCACTGTAATAGTAGTAAATCAAAAGAAACTTGTTCAATGAGTTGAAGTGAAACCTGCATCCCCTATTGCCATGGTCCCCAGCGGTGAGCTTTATATGATGAACTAATGATACTTAGCCAATGAGATTTTTTAACAGAACTAATGATCGAGTAAATTTACGATTATCATTTAAGGAAATTGTTGTTTATCATTTAGATGTGCGAATTTGAACTTCTCATTGGTGTTTTGGTTGAAAAAGCATACGATATATTTCTGATTATGTATATACATTTTCTAAACCGATATCTTGGAGCCAACAAAGAAGAGATGGCATGTGAAGAAGCAGAGCTCGGGCCAGATGAATACTCTAAGAGATTGCAAATGCAAGAGAACTTGCACCAACAGGTAGAGTGATTTTGTGGCTTTTTCTTGGTTGCTTTATGCTTTGTTGTTGCCAAACAAATTAGCTGGAATATGGAAGTTTTTATTGCAGCAATTGGAGATGTTGAAACACATGCGTAACTATGATGTAGAAGATCAGTCTGCTATCTTAGAGAAGGTAAAGTGTGTCCCACACTTCAAGTATTTGATGCTATACTTTGTTACTTTATTAACCTACGTTCTCCATTTTAGTCCCTACACATTATCGCCTCACCTAGTAAATGAAATTTAACATCATTACTTGTGTGTATCATATAAATAAGACTTCCAGTTATATCTTAGTATTACTTGATAACGCATACATAGTTCATTATTGTGTTTTTATCATTTAATAATTCAAGTTTGTGTTATGTGCAGCTGCGACAGCAAATGGAGAAAGAAGAATTTGAATGTGAGGCATCAGTATTGTCGGTAGAGGAGATCCAGAACATTGTTCAAAATAGAGCATAGTGGCCTGTGTTTATTTCTATGTTAATTCAAACGTAGTAGTACTCAAAATCTTTGTAAGCCAAAGGACATGTTACTATTTCCCCTTTTAGAGAATTAACAGATATTTAAATCATCATATGTCGCGCTTATCTCCTTGTTGTCTTGATGTTTACAGGTGTTTTCATATGTGCTAAAAACGATTTTGTTCCGAATGGTTCCAAGAAGTTACTTTTTTTATGTGATAAAATTCCAATTGGTGTTTGATATATATATATCTATACTACTATATAAAGTGTTTGGGACTTTCTTTAAAAGGAAGTCTTAAAAATAAGCCTACACACTTACTATAAAAGGAATGCTTAAAATTCAATACATCACATTATTCAATGCACATAATTTTCAGACGTACAAGACAAGAAGCATAATGTACACCACTTTAATGCACATATTAAAAACAAAACACCACATTAATGCTATTTAATATAGTCAATTAATTTCTTGGTCAATAAATACAATTATTACGCTTATTAAAACACCCATTACATAAGAAATACAAATTATCAAACATATTGTACAACCAAATTAAACACAATTCACGCATTAAATGTCACTAATACAAATAATAAAGCACATTATACAAATATTCAATCTCGAGCGAAGCAGGCCAAATGGGCTTGAGTCCGAACAGGCGCAGGCTAAACGAAATTCTTGATATCTCAGAATTTATTATAAAAAAAAACATAAAAAAATAAGATGTCGGTCGTCTTCTTGTGCTTAAAAGGTCACACAAAAGCATTTATTTGCTATAAAAATAGTCATCGGTATCATCCGCCGCATTCGCTGGTACCCTTCTAGTATATATATATATATATATATATATATATATATATATATATATATATATATATATATATATATATATATATATATATATATATATATATATATATATATATATATATATATATTGGAGTGTCTAGATGACCTTGTGAGAGAGTGTTCGACCACCAAGCATCTTATCATTGCAGGTGACCTCAACGGTTATATTGGAGCTGAAGCTGATGGATACTCGGGGGTGCACGTGGCTTCGGGTATGGCGTTAGGAATGACGGGGGCCGAACGATCCTTGAGTTCGCTATGGCACACGACTTGGTGGTCGTAAACTCTTTCTTCAAGAAGAGGGATGCTCATCTCATTACTTTCCAGAGCGGAGACCACAAACACCCAGATTGACTATCTACTGGTGCGTAGAGAAGATCTCAGGGCATGTAAAGATTGCAAGGTCTTTCCAGGGGAGGTCTGCTTCTCCCAACACCGACGGCTGGCTTTGGATTTTCATGTAAAAAGAAGATCACACAAGACGGAAAGGGCAATTAAACCTAGAATCTTGTGGAAAAACCTCCACGGAGAAGCGGCAGAGACCTTCAAATCTAGAGTAACAGAGGGAGTCTCTACAGTGGTGGAGGGTAGAAACGATTCTGGATCTGAAGCGAGATGTGGAACAACCTGGCTCACACCATCAGGGAGGTGGCCAGGGATACCCTTGGAGTGGTTGCAAGGGCATCGAGATCCCAGATAGGTCGGAGAGAAGCATGGTGGCTTAGTGAAGAGGTACAAGACAAAGTTAAGGTGAAGCAAACTCATTTCAGGGAGCTTATCTTGATGCGAGGTGGAGACCAAGTGAACAGAATCGCAGCGGTGGAACGGTATAAAGAAGCCAGAAGGGAAGCGAAAAAGGCTGTAGCTAGAGCGAAAGATAAGGCGTTTGAAGACCTCTATAAGAGATTGGACTCCAAAGAGGGGCAAAACAATATTTACAGGATAGCAAAGGCGAGAGAGAGAAGGAGAAGGGATCTAGGGAACGTAAGATTTATCAAGGACGAAGGGGGTAGAACTATTGTTAATGAAGATGGGATTAGAAAAAGATGGGAAGAGTATTTCTATGCCCTCTTCAATGGTAGCGGGCCTGTACGAGCCGAAGAAGGGGACAATTCAAGCACAACACCGCGAAACAACTCCTACTGCTCGCGGATCAGACAAAGGGAAGTTAAGGAGGCACTACGGAAGATGGGGAGAAACAAGGCTGTCGGACCAGATGAGATCCCCATAGAAGCGTGGAAGTGCCTTGGAGACGAGGGGACGAAGTGGCTAACTATTCTCTTCAACAAGATCTTTCTAAGAGCTAAGATGTCGGACAGTGGAGACTCGGTGAGATTATCCCATCTACAAGAACAAGGGAGACAGCAAGCATGCGGCAACTCTGTGGGTATAAAACTACTTATCCACACTATGAAGCTATGGAGAGAGTTATTGAGAGTAGGTGAGACGAGAGACCGAGGGTGTCGAAACCAATTCGGCTTTATGCCGAGACGGTCTTCGACAGAGGCAATACACATTATTAGAAGCCTGATGGAGAAATATAGAGAGAGGCAAAAAGACTTGCACATGGCATTTTTAGATCTGGAGAAGGCATATGATAGCGTCCCACGGAACCTGATTTGGAAGACCCTAAGAGATAAAGGAACCCCAGTGAGGTACATAAAGTTATCAGAGATATGTACGAAGGGGCGAGGACGTGCGTGCGAACCCCAGTGGGAAACACGGAATATTTCCCGGTGGAAGTTGGTTTACACCAAGGTTCAGCTATTAGTCCGTACCTCTTTGCCTTGATTCTCGACGAGCTATCACGGGGGATTCAAGAGAGCATCCCCTGGTGCTTGATATTCGCCGACGACATTATGCTAGTCTCGAACACACCAGAGGGACTAAGTGATAGATTGGAGCAATGGAGGGAAGCGCTAGAAAACAAGGGCCTGCATGTCAGCAGGGAGAAGACAGAATACCTACGGTGTGACTTCAAGAGGGACGTGAACGTCCAAAATGAGGAAGCAGAAATCCGCTTAGGAGAACACATCCTACAACCGAAGGAATCCTTTAGATATCTCGGATCTGTGATTCACAAATCCGGAATGATTGAGGATGATGTTACACACCGTATACAAGCAGGATGGTTGAAGTGGAGAGCAGCCACAGGAATCCTTTGTGACACGAAAGTCCCTCTAAAGCTGAAAGGAAAATTCTATAGAGTGGCGGTTAGACCAGCTATGTTGTATGGGGCAGAGTGTTGGCCGTTAACGAAGACCCTAGCTAATAGGATGGAAGTGGCTGAAATGAGGATGCTACGGTGGACTTGTGGTAAAACTATGTTAGATATGATCCCGACTGGAGTTTTCCGTAGTGTACTCCAAGTTGCGACTATTATCGACAAGATGAGAGAAGGAAGATTGAGATGGTTTGGGCATGTCAAGAGGAGACCACAGTCAGCACCGGTTAGGAGAGTGGAGGCCATCACTGTCGATGGCTTGAGGAGAAGAGGTAGACCTAAGCTCAGGTGGGAGGACAGACTGAATCTTGACATGAAGGAGCTACTATTGTCCGAGGACATGATCTCTGATAGGAACGCTTGGAGAACTAGGATTAGGGTAGATGAGTTCGGCGCATAGGTCTAGAGTTGACGTCGTTTGTATTTATATATTTCCCCTTGGTTTTTTTTTTTTTTTTTTTTTTTTTTTTTTTTTTAATTTTATTGGTTTTCTTTCTTTTATATCTTTATTTTTATGTGTGTTTCTGTATGCTCTTGTGTTGTTTTACTAAATCGTTGTTTTTGTTTGCCCCTATATGCTATTGTGTGGTTTATGCCTTTTTTTTTAGCCTGCTCGTTTTTGGTCGCCTATGTACTTGTCTTGCTTACTCCCTTGTTTCTTGGCATACATATCTATACATTATATATAAGAGGAGGCATGCCACATAAAATGCCACTTGGCATCCCATAATGCCAAGTCATATTTCCATGTCATCATTTATGTCCATGTCATCACAATTTAATGCCATTTTTTATTAAATTTTTTTTATTAAAATTCATTTTAATTATTTTGATGAGTAAAAATTCGGATTAATTAAATGTAAAAATAACCATGTAAGGAATTGAACTTGGGTTATTTGTAACATTAACATATGTCTTAACCATTAGACTAACATGATTTTTGGATTATATTTTGTAAAACTAAATCTATAAACTTGTGTAACTAATTATTAATGCTAAAAACTATGTTTTTTATTAATTCACAGTAAAAAAAATATACTCCTCCTTTTTATCAAAACCCTTATAATCAAATATGTCGATCCACTTTCTCTCTTTTAGTAAAAACCCTAATATGTTCATGTATTGTATTCAACTTGATTTATGATATATTTTTTTAAATGATTCACAGGTTTATATTACGAATATACTTTTGTTTTTGTAGAATTGCATGCACAGGTTTTGCAGCACCATAAACTCAGCTTGAGGACGTTCAGGGGATTGGATGATGATGGATATTTGAAGACTACTATTATGTATTATGTATATTTTATCGATATCCATATCAAGGTGATGTATTATGTTATATTGTTGATTCATCATATTATTTATATATGTTTTTAAAAGCACTATATATCTCCATAAATAAAAAGACCTAGCATGTGGCTAGGAACTGGTAATTACAAACATGGTGGAATGATGATACAAGGGTCACTTGACCACACAAACCAATCAATTGAATGCTTCCTGTTTCAATTTAAAATCCAATTGTGGGAAAGCAGCTTCATGATATTAAATATGAGGTCTTTGTTTGGCCGTTTCAAAGCAAAGAAAACTTCTTTCTAAATTTCCAAAAGGCCCCAAATAGTGGGTTTGATAACGAAAGCGAAAGAGCCTCAACAACAGATGCAAATGCAACAACTGCTTTTATGCAGCAAAGAAACGTTCACTTACAAAAAAGGGATCCTAATCATCCTCCACTTGGTGGCTCTATAATTCTATAAATACTGAGGGAATGATGGGAAAGCCATCAGCGAGTACACTCAGTGTGAAGATAGAGGAACCCATGAAGCAATCTCATTCTATGGTTTATGATACCCCTCCAACTCTACTTGATGCCAACAGGATGACCCTTCTTAAGTCAGCCACTAATCATCAAGGGTATATACTTATGCATCAATTAAAATTATCCTTTTGGTTCTTTTCTCGCAAAAAGTTGGTAGGGTCTTTATAATTTGCTGGTTTTTGCTGTTGATTCAGCATTCTAATACCAGGAAATTCTTAAAACGTGTCATCAACTTTGCACCAAATTCAAGGAAGGCCTCAATTGAATAGAGTATATTTCTTATTATATTTGCATTCCCCTTAATTATTTTGCTTGCGCTTTTTCTTATGTTTTGGCTCATGAGTATCTACTAATTGTAGGAAATTAAACAAGAAATAAATTTGGGTAATAAACAGAAATCCATGCCTACATATCCTTCATCAGTATATGGACAGGCAATTTTGCAGTCAAATTCTGTACTCAGTGGTGCAGGTAATTTATACAAATGCACTTTACCTTGCTAGAGATAGACTATAATTTATTATCCATATTCATTGGAATAAATGGTTCTGGAGAATCTTATATTTACCGAGTCCTTGTGAGTTAATCACAAGTATGGATTGGTTTAATGTGTGTTTTCCTATGTGGTTACTGAATATACAATTTGGTATTTGGCGTAGATGTCGTATTTATAAAGGCGTGGTCCTTTTTGTTAGTTCCCATTTAAGACAAATTTCTTTAAATGTTAATTTCCTTGCGTTTACAAATATCAACAGCATTGAAATTCTTATATGCTACATATGAATGCTCATTTAATGTTCATCTCCATCTATTCATGATTGAATCAAGGTGTTACTGTACTTCCATTAAAGGGATGGCCTCTGACCGTAAGTTATCCTGGGATTTCTCTCTTGTGTCTTATGTTATTACTTAGTTTGATAGTAAAGTTAATGATCAGTAATAACGTGTTTTTGCAGGGAATATACAATTTACGGCCTGGTATGGGGTTGCAAGTACAAAAGCCCAATATGCAGAACCAAAATCAGTTTTATTTGGCATCACAACAACAGGTTTTAGCACATGCCAAGGCCCAAGGTAACCATGGGGATTCCCCAAATTATGGGCTTGGTGGGTTAGCTAGAGGCAGTCTAAGTATGAAAGATGGTCAAAGTACAATAAATGATGGACCCAAAGTATTTGATACTGTTGTGGAACCTTATAATGACACACTATCGGTCAACCAGTTGGTCGAAAATGCTGGTGAATGTAATGGTTCTTGACAATGAGGCTCTCTATGACATCTGTTTTAGGACTTTAAAGCTCAGCTATCCAAGCTGTAAGTATGTTCCTTCGGAATAAATACATATTATAATAAAGTAACTTGCTAAAGGTTCGGATTATATGATTATTTGTACAGCCTATTTCCAGTCAGTTCAATGCAGGTTCCTCCATTAGTTTCAAAACTAATATATGAGCCGTTTAAGGAAAAAATATCACGTATTTTTAATTACAGTTTTTTTTGTAACTAATAGAATAACCTATAAGCAGAAGGACAATTTAAAATGACACTGCGATGATATTCAGCGCAGGTGGTTTTTCAGGGAATCCGTATATAGTCCAATTCATATATACTAATCCAAACACCCCATAAATAATTACTCAGTTCCCATGTGTTAAAGATTGAGATACTTAACTCAAAAATGCTTATAGTCCAATTCTGTTGTTTGTTTCAGCTTCATGTTTAACTCTTTCTTATTATGGTTCTGCTACCACACATTTCGTAGGTTTTCTATGTATGGTTTGATGTACCTATCTAATACGTCTTAATTACTAAATACTACACGTACTAAGGGGATATTTACGCGGCACAAAAGGGACGGGTTGGCTACATGGGTGCGTGTGAAAACTGCTGAACTGGGTTGTATTTTAAAATGGTTGCACCAGCAAAATTAGCTGCAGTTGCAACAGGAACACTCCCTGCAGCAGTGTAAGTGTTTGCATACCCGTCCAGCAGTTGCAACCAGACTCGACTGAATTTGATCTGTATGAGCAGAAGCGTAACAGGGTTTCACCTCCGTTTAGTTCAAAGCAGAACCACCAGAAGGGGAGAGAAATGGCAGGGGTCAAAGGATAAGAATTGAAATTTTCAGAAACTTATGAGGAGGCGGAGAGTTTGAAGTTGCAGAGATGAGGCCAATATGGATCAGTTACTAACTTTGGATAGTTGCTAATATTTTTCTACATGGTCAATTAACATCTGTGACATATGCGAATTCTTCGTAGATGGACTATGCTAAGGAAGTGGTAGAGAATGAGGGGATCACTAAAAGCCTGCAAGAAACTGAAGACTGGCTATATGAAGACAGTGATTAACAAATCTATACTGGAAAACTCGAGGATCTTAAAAAGGAGAGAATGCTACTACTTTATTTTCATAACTTTTCTGGTATACACACATCTAATTAAGTTTGCTTAATTATGTAGTTATTAGAACCAATTGTGAATAGATACACGAATGAAAAAAAAGTGCAAGCAACAAAACCTCTCCTAACAATGATTGAAGAAAATCGTTTGGTTGCTGATTCACTTCTACTCAAAAACGAAATGGAGGTAAAATCTATACCCTTTTCGCTCATTCTTTATCACTGTATGCATAAAAATGATTACTCCCCTCATCCGATATAACCAAGTTGTAAGGTTTTGTTTATTAATATGTATACTATATCGTATTTTATCAACTATTTATGAGATAGCTGTAATAAAGCTTTCTACGAATGGATACGATAAAAGGCGTCCAAAGGCCATTCTTTAAGAACTTATAATAACATTAGTGCAATTTTTGCGTTTTTTTTTAAAGGTGCTGCTATTGTAACCAAGGTTCCCTTTTTCAGTGCAACTTTTGAAAAGGTGCTGCTATTGTAACCCAAAACATCCTTATCAGTTTATAGTTTGTACATTGTAGTTATATATGTACTCAACATTGTGATTAACAATCTTTGTAATTTATTTATGTATCATCTATGTTGCAGATTAAGAAACGGAAGAGCTACTTCATGGAAAGAAGATTCATAAGCTTATGTTTTCGCCTCTAAGGAAAAAAATATACTTCTTATTAGCGTTAATTATTTAATGGTGACATATGACGTGTAATGTAACTTACTCTACGTTTTGAACATTGATAATTCTTCTGGGAGTGTATTTTGTTGTTGCATCGGCCGACCACTCGATATTGTAGACTCTTACAATGCGGCCAACGTAGTATGTTATCATAATGCGTTATTATCATTTATGCTGTTGAAAGTTTAGAAGATAATTTAAGTAACCTGTAAGTATATTTCCTTTAACATCTGCCTTTGACTCAAGTTCATTATATGCTGCAAACCTGAAGTAATGTTCAAGAAAACCCACTGCTGGTATTTTGATAAAGTCAGTGCTCTTGCCGAGATAAGAGCAGTTTCAGGTACTAATTCTTCTCAAATAAACTTAAAATTAGTAAAATATGTTGTTCTTAGCATTGACTTTTTCTTTGACCTGCAGCTATGCCTGAGTTACTTCGTTTAGCAAAATTAGCCATACAGAAGGGCAGTTCCAGGGTCGCAATGAGTCCTATGTAAAAGCAATTGTCTGACTGTATGAAACCAGCTCTAATAGAGGCGTTACACAAGGTTAATTTTGACATTTCAGTAACTTAGACAGACTTGCAGGTACGTTTTTTTCTTTCTAAAAACTCTAATGATATCTTCCAAAGTTAGTGAAGTTGTTAACTTTCTGAGATGAGTGGGAAATTGTAATGAATTGCCGTGTAAATTTGATAGAACAATAGAAGGATGAATTGTATATTGAAACCTTTTTTACTATATTCCAGATAGTTTCATTTGATATTATATTTATATCTATATTATAATTGCAATCTCATGGTCGAGTAACCATGGTCGTAGTGTCAACACTTCACGATTTGATAACATTACAATGGTTCCCCTGGGTCCTATTCTTTGAGTATCTGAAGCTTTTAAGGTTGACAAAAGTAACTTGAAGCTTAATCTTGGTGTTGGTGCTTATCGTACTAAAGAACTTCAACCATATGTGCTTAAAGTTTAAAGCCAATCATAGATTGTTCTTCAGGGTTTGGCTAACACACTAACGTCGTTGCTGCAACAGGTCAGTCGCACTCCATTCCAGCGCCTCCTGAAACAGGCGACACAACCCCCCACACAACTGGAACGGCCGATGAGGGTGAGCAATATGCGTTTATTAAACCTATTATTTGCTACCGCAAAGGGCTATTTATGTTGTAAACCACTAACCCTTTTGGTTAGGTTTATTCGGAGCCATTTTCGTACCATTAATTGTGCATATGGCTATAAGTCTCTTTATAATTCACCTTCTAACTTACTCGCACCTCAGGTATGTATGTCTCTCATGAACCATCAACCAGCAGCCAAACCCCGGACATGCGAAGGGGCCGAACATTGACCGTTCCAAGGCCACCAGCGACAGGAAACCAAATGGCAACGTCAGTACGTTCAGTTAGCAATATGCACTCACATTAGCGTACTTATAAAGGTTAGTTTCACAGATGCATTTAAATATGATGTTTACTGAAATTCTATTGCTGGAGAAATTTCATCAATGATTCTTGGCAAGATGAAAGATCAGATCATGTTAAATGCTTCTTACATATTCCTTTTTTACTGGTAATATATATAGAGCATGTTAGATTCTTTCATTTTGTGGATTCATTTAAATTAGAAAAATTTATTATACGTTGGCACCTATAGTGTAACTCAAAGATCTGTATAAGCATGCTGACTTTTGGTAACGGGACTCAACTGACTGCTAATGTAATGTACATGGATGATCGTGCACCTTCCGATGTCACTTCACTTTTTACAATAAAATGTAGTTAGCAGATTTATTTAAGTGGAAAAAGCACCTGTTGCCTAATGGATAAGGTGCTTGGAACCATTTAAGTGACCCCGGTAGCTACTGGATTTATATTGCGTGCACGTTCCTTTTACAAAGGCAAAAAAGTTTTTGGCTTGATTGTGCTATGTGGAGCAAGTGTTGCACGGGACCAGATCGATAACGCTTGAGTTGACAATAAGGACAATAGCTTGGTGGTCACTTGGCACATACCGTGGCCAACTTACGTTATTCATTCAATTACGTTATTCATTCAATTACCGTGGCCAAAGAAGAGTTAAACTTAATTAGTATGATTATGTTATGATATTGTAATATGGGCGGTGTCTGTACTGAAAGTATGTTTTGGGTATACAAGTCTGATATAGTAAAACATTTCACTAATGTTCTTTTTTTTCTACAGAATTAGTTTACCGAGCTCCCAAAAGACAAAGCCGTTTAGGAAGTGTAACGGGAGGTAACCGATCTTTAATTTTTTGTTGATTGCTATAATTTATAAGTAAGATGGTATGTATAGTTGAAAGAATCACCGAACAATATGAATTCATTTTAGGCGCCTGTGATCATATTTGAGGAGGATTTTGAGAGAAAATAATTGAAAAGAAAGTATAAGCTAAGAGTGAGGTGGTAAATCAATAAATTAGCTAATGAGTCGATTTGGGATTTGTAGAATGGTTTACCCCTGATGCACAAAATGGGTCAAACGAAAACATTGATCAAAAGTGAAACGGGTCACACAGTTTGAACCTTTGGAAGCCCCCCAAGTGTATTTTTAATACTTATAGGCCTTTAGAATCATCTTATAAAAATAAAAATAGATTACTGTTGTAATAACATAGTCAAAATGGGAAAGTTGTCTTATGAGTTGCACTTATAAGCAATCATCGATCCTTTAAGACTAACTTTAGATAACTTATTTAGGAAGGAGCCATTGTAACCGCTCACCATCGAAATAGGCTTTCGTTATGTAGTCGCGGATGTTATGATTGATCAAGGTTTGATGATTCAAAGTAAATTGGTTTTGATGATAAGAAAAAAAAGTAATGTAAGATAGTATAAATAAGAGGAGGTGATGATAGTGATATCAAATAAAGAAACTCAACAGTAGTATACCTGCTTAAAATTTTGTTAACTTATAGTTTTTCAATGTTTAATTAGTATGGAGGCAAGAAACAAGGCCAATTAGGTTTTTGGACTCTAAGAATCTATTGATATAAGATGGGTGATATGGAGGATGGTGGGTTTAAGTTTAAGCACAAGGGTGCTGACATCTTTATGGTGCTCATGATCAAGACGCTTTGTGAACCACTTCATAAAATGAATTAACACTCAAAATTCTGGCCCTGATGTTTTTTATCCTTGAAGTGGTATCGTTTGTAGCTTATCCCGTTAGTGGGTTGTTGACGCATTTACTCAAATTGTCCAAGATTCAGCATCTACAACTGCGGGTTTGGTGATAACGTTTATAGCAACTTGTCAATTAGCACTTATTATTCTTGCACTCATTTTGTGTGCTCCAACCTCTTAGTGATTCTTAGTCAAAGGTAATTAAAAATATTGTGTTTGTACAAATTAAAACATTGTGCCAGGTTCTTATGCTTTTGGATCATTCGGTATTGTTTTTACCTCAGGTTAACGTTCACATGGGTGAGCCAATGATGGAGGGCAGAGATGTTCCCAATGATACAAACCGTCTTGACCTATTGAGTTATAAAAATAATTGCTAAAACCATCCTCATTTGATATACTTTCGAAGTTATTGTATTACAAATGCTTGACTCTACAATGAGCTAACCTATGATATATTTAAACTCCTGTGGGGAACTTAGATTTTTATACACAAATCATGTT
>CM040244.1:198330661-198398508 GCA_022545495.1 Chrysanthemum lavandulifolium
GACACTTTCGTGCGATTTATTGCTAACTATTGTATGCAGTCGCCCGATGTTTGCGGTGATCGGAATGAAGCGGTCAATCCATAGCCGCATGCTCACTTAACACATTCAACTCAAAGAAATCATGATTGGTGCATCTATGACTATGATATTTTCACACCAAGCTTACCGCTACTGCTGCGCCAATATCATGATTCAACAAAAGCTTCCGCTACTACGATGTGAAGATTTCATGATCCGAATGTGAGCATGTCGGTCCTAAAGTCACTACATCACATAATACCAACACCACAAAGGATGTGTCGGAGATTGTTGATAGGTGATGTTCTCGAAAGATGGCTCAAAATTATTATCACGTGGATCGGTAAAGACCTCCACTGAAGTAACCAAACATGCAATGTGAAGAATCAATGACTACGAGCTTAGGAGCAAGGACTACATCAAGAATACAAGATCAATTGTTAATGTAATATCTTTTTGTATTCAATGTAACTTTGGTACATGATTGAGGTGACCTCCGCAGGGAGATTGTTAGGAATTAGAAATTTCCGGTAGTAAAGAGTCGGTCGCCTCAGTATATGTAATCGTTAGAAAGCTCGTAGTCGTAGTTCTTTTAAGTTAAGTAGTAATTTAGTTAAGTAACACCGTGGAGGACAGACGGTCTTTACCAGCTGTATGCACGATCCATGACCCGATGTGTGGCGATTTATGTAAGACTATAAATACTCTCTACCTTCAAGGTAGAGTTGGAGCTCATAATAATATCATTCACTTTCTCTTACTAAGTTCCCTAAACCTCTAACTTTCTCTCTCTAGAATTCCATCTATATGCTACTTTGTGTTATGGTTTGATGTGTATGTGAAAAGTTATATCTTACATCACTGTTCTTTTTTTTTTACATCAGGCTAGTGTCAAACATTTGTACGGTCACAAGATTATCTCATTAGTGATTAAATCCTCTAATCTTGAACAAGCTGATCAAAAGCATTTGGTTTGAGTAGCCAAGAATAGAATTGATAATCATTATTCCATTTTTGATGAGTAATAGTGGTATCAATACAATGGTGAACACAATATCTGGTAATCCCACTATGAATTCTTTGCAAAGTGCAGTCAATGAACTTAAAGATGCGATTCTTGAAATTAAAGATGGTATGACTGGTTTTTTTGGTAAATCAGAATGCCTTAACTCAAGAAGTTACCAGGTTGAGAAATGGGGAAGGCACAAGTAACAATGGCAGTCAAAATCTTGGGGTTGGTAATCAAAATCCAAGAAATGGTGACATGGGATATGGAAGAATGTCCAAGATTGAGTTTCCCAAGTTTAATGAGGATGATGTTAAGGGTTGGGTGTATAGATGCAAGCAGTTCTTAAAGATTGATGGAGTTGATGATGGTGATAAGGTTGAATTGGCATCCATGCATGTTTATGACAAGGCTTTAATTTGGAATCAACAGTTTTGCAAAAGGAATGGGGATGATTATCCATAGGAAGTGTATGAACAGGCTGTTTTAAAAAAGATTTGATACAATTTTTGATGATCCACTTATGGAGTTAAAGAATTTGAAGCAGGAAGGATCAGTCAAAGATTATTATGAAAATTTTGAAGGCATCTTGAATATAATTGAATTGAGTGAAAAACATGTAATTAGTTTGTTTCTTGGTGGTTTGAAGATGGAGATCAGTGCTCAAATCAGGATGTTTCCTTAAATACTTTGACTGAGGTGTGTTATTTGGCCAAGATACAAGAACAGACAGTTGTGGCATTGAAATCAAGGTATGGTCCTGTTCTTAGCACTCTAAAAGTCAATTCTAATGTGTTTAATAAAAGTGGTAATGGTTATCAAATAACTAGTGGTTCTAACGTGGTTGTGCCAAACACTAGTTTCAGAAATAATGCAGTACCATTTAGGAAAACATTGACTAAAAAAGAATTGGAAGAGAAAAGGGCTAATCATATGTGTTTTTACTGTGATGAAAAGTACTCTCATAATCATAAATGTGGTGGTCAATTGCATTCTTTAGAAGTGATAATTGATGAGGAGTGTGATAGTGGTGAAGAGAATTATGAAGAATGTGGTACTGAACTGGTGGCACAAGACACACCAACTGAATTTGTTAATGACCATGAAGGGAATCCTCAAATTTCAATCCATGCTTTGTCTGGCATCACATCATACCAAACTAATAGGGTAAGGTGTTATGTAGGCAAACAAAGGATCCATATACTCATAGACTGTGGTAGCACCCATAATTTTATGAATGTGCATACTACAAAAAGGATTGGTTGTTCAGTGCAAGCTATGTGTCCTTTACAAGTAGAAGTGGCTAATGACAACAGTTTGACTAGTACCACTATGTGTAAGAATTTTAATTGGACATTGCAGGGTGTGACTTTTGTTACTGATATGATGGTAATACCTTTGGGAGGTTGTGAGGTGTTCTTAGGGATCCAATTGTAACACCCCCAACTTCGGGATACGGAACGAAATTCAAACTAGGTGTTACTTCATGGCACAACAGTCATAACAATAGAAAACGAACTCTAATGAAGTCGTTTTAAAAGATTTATCATTCGATTTATATAAATATCAGAGTTTACAAAAATGAGGTCCCAGTAGTTTCACGATTTACAAAATACATTAAAAGGGTTTTCGAATGATAATAAAATTTATAACCTTCTTGAGTATCCGTGCTCCTCCGTGCGAACCTCGTACAATATGGACCTAAAATACATGCTTAAAGCTGTCAACACAAAGGTTGAGTGAAATTCATAGAGTTTAGGAAATCGAGTTGAACACATAATGTTTGTGTGGGTTACGTTGTTATCGCCCGTAATGTTGAAAACAAAGCAGATATTATTGCACTAAGCTCATGATACCGAAAAGCGTTAACAACTTGTCAATAGAAATTGATATAATAATGTGATTGCCCTAATAGGTAATTTGCCAATAAACCTATAGATCTTCAAATATAGTGCGTTTGTTTGCCTACCCGGTCAACACAATCGGGATTAAATCAATCCCAATAGGCTATCCACAATATTCGCGTTCACTGCAAGTGATTAATGGTTCATGATAATAGGGACTTAAGATTAGAAATAGTGGTACTTAGTGCAAATAATACATTGAGATAAGCATACGGTTTCAAAGCAATGTGTTCGGTTTAAAAATAGCATGTATTCCCCAAGGGTTTGTAAAACAATTAAGTAATAAAAGTGGGGCTATGAACTCACTTTCGAGGTAAATGATATCAAATGTATAATGAGAATGATGGATATCTGGTGAGAACTTCTCTGAGCAACCTAGAATAGGATGTTGCGACTTAGGTTTGAAATAATGATTCGAAAGAAATAACAAGCCTATATACGTCTTTATATTGATCATGATGTAGTACATGGTATTTGTGTATGTCTTTTATAGAAATGGTCTAGTTGTGAAAACGTGTTTAGTTTATATATATCGTAATACCGTTCAGGCCATCACAATTCAGAGGTCATGTAGTAAAAGTTTGAAGAGCTAGGACACTTTATTTCGTAAATCCAGCAACTTGTCGATCCGTTTACCCAAATGAAACCCCTCACATGAAGCTCCATAGTATTGTAGCTGATAACGCTACACGCGTCGTTCGGGGTCAAGGAAACTTCCTTTTGTTCGAGCAAGTTTTATAACACCCTAGGCAGTGAACCTAATCGTTGTAGTGTAGTAATTAGGGTAAGCCACGGGTATTGATATCGTTCTCTAGGTGAATAGGAATGCTAGTAAGGAGTTACTACGCTAAGGTTAAGGTTGAGGAAGATTACTTTTTATCTTTTATGTTTTATGAAATGGAAAGGTACGAATCTCGGGTATTGGATTTGGGGTTGGTATTTCACCGATTACTCTACTATTATCTAATTATCTAAACTAAGGTTGTGGGAGTCTATGTCTAATTAATGTGTGCTCGTATGATAGTTTAAAGATGTGTTTACTTAGTTTGTATTACTCCTTAATTATCTCCTATTGGTGGTTGAATTGTCACGTCCTTATTCTAGTTGCGTTGTGTGTCTAAAGTTGTAGGGTATGCGTTTCTCCCTAACTCTTTGAACTTACCAAAGGGTCTCGTCTACAAACCCACTAGGGATGATAAACTCCTACTCTAAAGGCGCTCTTTGGATGGTTTAGCCTACAACTACTCGGGTAATTATATTCTAAAGTTCACAAAGATGAATCAAGCATTAAGTACACAACGAATGACCTATCGCATTACTAGATCATTAATCAACTAAGATAAGAAACAACCAATCAATATTCAATAATTAAGTTTCATACTTCCTAAGCAAACACACAAATAAATTAGCGGACATGGAGAACATGCAAGCATACACACAAATAATCAAAGACATAATTGAATTAATGAAGTAAAGACTTATCTTGATGTAAGATAGGGTTAAAACCCTAAAATCTGTACAAGACACCTTAGGTTCGGTTTTAGGTTTTACTCCAAAGACTCTCCACACAAAGACCGAAAAATTCGGATTATATATAAGATTACAATTGCGACGGCGTCACCTTATGTTTAGTGCGCCGTCGTGTCGCCGTCATTAGGGTTTCGTCTTGGCCACGTTAACCTTGCGACGGCGTCACCTTGTGTCCGTGATGCCGTCCTCTTGACCGGCGTCGTGCGGATTGCATCTAGGCCGCCCGAGTAGCGACGGCCTACTCTTTTACAACTAGGCGTCGTCACTTGAAAATCTGAGTTTGGGTTACGGATCGTCACAATAATTTTGGGACGGCGTCGCCATTAACACTGACGCCGTCGCCTTCTAGTTTCGAAAGCGTGAGTGTCTCGATTTTGACTTTGGCCATTTTCTTCATATATTCGCGCCTTTTCGTCCAAATAAGTGTCATTCCGACATTTTGCCTTCAAGAGACCTAAAAGTGAAAAGGAACGATATTAAGCAATAACGGATACAAAAGTGATCAAATAAGGACTTAAACGACCCCTCAAAATGGTACCTTTTAAAACCTTATCAGTAGCACTTAGTAAATAAGACATATATTTTGTTTATATATCATAAGTGTCATATGGTTATACGGTTTGTAAAGTAAGTTTAGTTGTTTTCCGTAATTTGGTTCTTGCCGTTTTCAAAGTAAAATGAAAGTTGTGAAATCCTTAGGCTGTTTGGTTATTTGGAAATATAATAGCGGTTTATAAGTTCTCTTCATTTCATAAATATGATCATTTGATAATGTAAGTATGTAAATTTATGTCGTTTGGTTTGTGTTGGTGTTGATTTGCCAAGGTTAACACCTTAGTTAACGGTCTTGGGTAAATAAGCCTTGAGGCTTTAGCCATGGCCTTGACGTGTCTTTGGTCTTGACTACCATGGTCTTGAGACTCAGCCTTGACCTTAGCCGTGGTTGTGGTCTTGGTTTAAGTCCATTAGACCTCTTGGTTTGCCTTTAGTTGTGACAAAAGTATAGTCGTGAGACTATATATAGGGCAGTTTCAGTTTTTGAAGGATAATGGCCTATTTAAGCGTTTTCAGGGCCCGAGCTTCTTTAATAATGAAGGAAAACGTCATTCCGGATTTCGTGTTTTAACTTTTTGATGAAACGGACCAGAAGGGCCTCGTTTAAAATGGACAATTGCTTAACAACTTGTTTTAGGTAGTTTCGGTGTTTTGGTTTCGCTAACTTCTTTTGGCCGTATCTTTTGACTCGTGTACTCGCTTTTGGTGATTCAAATTTCTATGTTTTCCTTTTAAAGTACTCTTTAACAGTATGTAAGTTTCTAATATCATGTTTTTACTATATTGGTCGTATTTCACAATGTATGTCACTAGTTTTCTTGTTTACATCCATTTAGCTAACATATGATTCCCTTAACTTATTTTAGTGGTTTTGGTACATCATGATAACAATATAAAGACCATATATAACCAAAATGAAGTATGAGAAACATGCTAATGATGTTGAGCAAGAGAGTGTGTTAGGGTTTCTTACAACTTTTGGCTTTCTAAAGAAAGAAGTAACTAGTAAGGATTAGGACTTTGATTGAATACTTAGGACTTTGATAGAGCAATACTTCCACACCTTGGCACTCTTGTAATCTTGAAGGATTGGTGATGAAGTTCTAAGTGACTTGAGTAGATCTAAACTCAAGAAGATCACTTAAACTTGTAGAGATTTGATGTAGTAACTTGTTATTTGAAAGTTCTTAGCATAAACTTGGAGTTATGAATCAAATTATGGAAAGGGTATTTGTGTTATGATATGAACGACCAAAGAGGGAGGGATGAGGTTTTTATGAGGTTTTCACTTGCTATTTATAGGAGGAAGGGTTTGGTTAACCATATATTGGGTTAAATATTAACCATGGTTAAGTTAGGACGCATGTAAATATCCAAATGAAGGATGGTTAAGATCCAGCCACCACCAAGGTGACTCACCCCCATATGGGTTGTCACAATATGCATAGGTGGCTAGGATGATGACCCTTGATCTTATCTTGACTTTAGAGTATGATTTGGTTCCGTTAAATGCTAATCGTAATTTGTTAAGCCATAAAACGTAAAACCGGGTATCATAAAAATACGAAACTTGCAGGAAGGATGAAAATCATTATTATACTCCATATAAAAATATAAAATGAGTGATAAATCTCATTGGGTGCAAAAACGCTGCTTAAAGCTGGAAACGCGGGTCAAAAACGCGTAATTCGCGTAAAACGCATAATTAGAAAACGTAAAATTCCAAAACTTGTGGAATTGTCGTAAAATGGTAGAATTTCATATTTCTAATGTTTATAGTGTTTTATGGACATATCGGGATGCCCAAATGACCTTTAAACCCTAGAGTAGTTTTCAGACACGGTTTTGTGAAATCGGTTCTTTATGGATTCAACGTACGCCGTCAGGACGACTTGTCGAGTATCAACTTTCTTGTCATGATGGTAAAATAAAATAATTTTTTTACGGGATAAATAGTGAAAGTGAATAGTAAAAGTGAATAGTAATTTTTCAAAAATATGAAAAGTAACCCGAAAATGCGGGTTGTTACACCAATGGTTGTCTACTTTGGACACCATTAAGTTCAATTTTAAGCATCTGACAATGGAATTTGAGTATGCAAATACCAGGTTGCTGTTAAGGGGTACTCCACAGTCATCACTCAAATGGATGCAGGGTATTGTGGGACTGTACAATTGAATGCTATGTCATTTTGTGTATATCCTTCTACCTTATTATCAGTGGAAGAAACACAAGACAGTTGTGCCAAACACCCTTGTACAAAAATTGAGTCATTATTACAAGAGTATAATGATGTATTCAGTATCCCAACTGCTTTACCACCAAAGAGGTCTCATGATCACCATATTCCCTCAATTCCAAACACCCCACCAGTCAACATAAAGCCCTATAGACATCCAACTGGACAAATGGATGCTATAGAGTTAATAGTTAAGGAACTACTGGATTCAAGGGTTATAAGGCAAAGTCAAAGTCCATTTTCTTCACCCATTGTCATGGTTAAGAAGAAAGATGGTACATGGAGGATGTGTGTTGATTATAGATAGCTGAATAAGAACACTGTGAAAGATAAATTCCTTATTCCAATGATAGAGGAGTTGATTGATGAAATGTAAGGATCTGTGGTATTTTCTAAGTTGGATTTAAAATCTGGATACCATCAAATCAGGATGAAGGAAGAAGACATTCACAAAACAACTTTTAGAACACATGATGGCCACTTTGAATTCCTAGTAATGCCATTTGGTCTAACCAATGCACCCTTAACTTTTCAATACCTCATGAACACTGTCTTCAAGCCATTTTTGAGAAAATTTACTTTGGTTTTCTTTGATGACATCTTGATTTATATTCAAAATGGAGATGAACATTTGCAACATTTTAAGAGCGTGTTGCAGATTATGAGGGAAAATACTTTGCATGCCAAGCAAAGTAAGTGCTCCTTTGCAGTAGCTAGGGGTGAAACCGAGCCGAGCCGAGCCCGAGCATGTCAGAGCTCGAGCTCGGCTCGTTTATATATAAAAAGCTCGAGCTCGAGCTCGTTTCGAGCCTAACATTTTGAGCTCGAGCCTGACTCGTGAAATTTTTCACAAGCTCGAGCTCGGTTCGGGCTCGACTAATTTATATGATGTGTAAAGTTTAAATGGAGCTCGGCTCGTTAACACAAGGCTTGAGTTTGACTCGTTAACACAAAGCTCGGCTCGTTAACACAAGGCTCGAGCTCGTTAACAATGTTATATATATAGAAATTATATATACATATATATTTCCAGGTCTCGTTTAGGCTCGCGAGCCTAAACGAGCTTTTTATATAGAGCTCGGGCTTGAGCTCGTTTATTAAATGAGCCCAAACTTAGGCTCGAGCTCGTTTAGGCTCGACTCGTTCGAGCTTTTTACCGATCCGATCTCGAGCTTTTCACGCGCGACTCGGCTCGTTTCCACCCCTAGCAGTAGCTAAAGTTGAGTACTTGGTCATGTGTTGTCTGCTTAGGGTGTTTCCACTGACAAGAAAAAGGTTCAAGCTATGAAGGATTGGCCTATCCCACAAGATGTAAAGCATCTCAGTGGTTTTCCTTGGTCTTACAAGGTACTATAAAAGGTTTATCAGACAATATGCCATCATTAGTAAGCCTCTTACTCAGTTGTTGAAAAAGCAATCTTTCAAATGGGATGATCAAGCTCAGAAGGCCTTTGAGAAATTGAAAATTGCCATGATGGAAGCTCCTGTGTTAAGCTTGCCAAATTTTCAAACGGAGTTTGTGGTAGAAACTGATGCATGTGCATTGGAGTTGGAGTTGTATTACAACAAGATGACCATCCCATTGCTTATCTCAATAAAGCCTTATCTCCCAAACACCAGTCTTATTCTACTTATGAGAAGAATTCCTTGTTGTGATTTTGGCCTTAGAAAAGTAGAGGGGATATCTCATGGATAGGTATTATAAGATTAAAACTGACCACTTTAGTCTCAAATATTTGTTGGATCAAAGAGTCACTGCTCCATTTCAAGCAAAATGGTTACCAAAGTTGCTTGGGTATGACTATGAAATTTCTTATAAAAAAGGAGGTGAAAACATTGCAGTTGATTCTTTCTCTAGGGTGCCTATGGATTGTCCTACAAGTCAAATGTTTTCAATATTAACCATTACCATGTCTAGTCCATTATGGGAGCATATTAAAGCTAGTTGGCAAAATGATCCAGTATGACAGCTGCAATCGATAGGGCTAAAGAACAACAAAGTGCAGATAGCAAGTACACTTGGGAAAATGGTCAAATGAGAAGGAAATGAAAATTGATGGTGGGCAATGATGACCAGTTGGAGAAACAATTGTTCTTGCACTTTCATGGAGATGCTATAGGTGGACACTCTGGAGTACATGTTACTTACCAAACATTCAGTTCTTTATTCTCTTGGAAGGGCATTAGAAGAATGGTCAAACAATGGGTGATAGAATGCTTGGTTTGTCAGAAACAAAAAACTGACGTAAGTGCCTATCTAGGGTTGATCCAACCATTGCCTATACCAGATACAATTTGGAGTGATATCTCCATGGATTTCATGGAAGGTCTGCCTAAATCACAAGGTAAGTTAGTTAGCTTTGTGGTAGTAGATAGGCTAAGCAAATATGCACATTTTGTCCCTATGCAACACCATTTTACTACACAACAAGTGGCTCAAGCTTTCATGGATAATATTCACAAGTTACATGGTTTGCCAAACACCATAGTAAGTGACAGAGATAAGGTGTTTTTGAGTCATTTATGGCAGTCACTCTTTAAGATGCTCAAGGTTAAGCTAAAAATGTCCACTGCATATCATCCTCAGTTAGATGGATAGACTGAGGTGGTTAATAGATGTTTGGAATGTTACCTAAGATGCATACCAGGGGAGAAACCAAAGGATTGGGTACAATGGTTATCCTTAGCTGAGTTTTGGTACAACACAAACTTCCATACTTCTACTAATACAACCCCTTTTAAGGCAGTCTATGGACAAAAACCACCAATTCATTTGCCCTATTTAGCTGGTGAAAGTGCAGTTGAATCAATGGATAGGACTTTGGTGGCAAGAGAGCAAGCTCTGAATATGCTTAAGTTTCACATGAAAAGGGCTCAAGACAGAATGGTTAGTTTGGCCAACAGAAGCAGGACAGATAGAAACTTTGATGTTGGTACTTAGGTCTTCTTAAAACTGCAACCCCATAGGCAAGTCACAGTGAGACAAGGTCAGTATCACAAGTTGAGCTCAAAATACTTTGGACCATTTCAAATCATGGAGAGGGTTGGAAAAGTTGCATACAAGCTACAACTGGCAAGTGGAAGCCAAATACATCCAGTTTTCATGTGTCCCACTCAAAGAATGTAAAAGTGAGGTTGCTCATAGTGGAGAATTACCTACTTGTGATGGTGATGGGACATTGACTGCTGAACCAATAGCTATATTGGATAGGAGGATTGGCAAAGTAAACAACAGACCAGTCACTTATGTCTTGGTGCAGTGGTCCAATAGAGATAAGAAGGAAACAACTTGGGAGAGATATGATGATTTGATCACTAGGTTTCCTCAATTTTATACTACCTAGTCTTTTTGAGGACATAAAGAATCTAAGGGGGATGGATTGATACGTTTGATATGTTGCAGGCACGTGAGGTGCACATGAACAACCCCAACAAACTTAACTAACTCGTTTAGGCGCCAAATCCATCCTTTTAAATACTTGTCTCATTTCTAGTATAATCATCTTTGTAAAACGAATTCTCTCTTCTTGTATTTCCTCACATTTTTGTAATAAACTCATTTGTTTAGTAACTTTGTAATTCAATTCCGAATACATTCTTCCTTCATTGTATTCCTGGTTGTCTAGTTCAATCTTCGAGTTTAAATCTTGGATTGAACATATCTCATTTTGTCATGTATCAAAAGTATACCAACATGCCGACTCACGAACCCTAAGGGTGTGTTTGGTAGAGAGAAATGGTATAAGAGAAATGGAAATAAATGGAATTCCATTGTTTGGTTGCTTAGAGAAATTAAAAGGTGGATAATTGAGGAGAATTGGGGAGAATTGGTAAGGAGTTGGTAGTGTAAATTTTAGAGTATCATTTTCATCCCTTTTGATTGGGAAATTGGAGAAATGAGAATTGTTAGTATTTGTAATATTTTTTCATGATATGTTTTTTTGTTCTTTTTCAACTTATATTTGTACTTTAGCTCCAAACATAAGTTAAAAAAAATAATAATAAAAAAAAAGTTTTTTTTTTTTTTTTTTTTTTTTTTTTTGAATACATTTAAAAAATTAATTTTTAAGTAAAATATTTAATTTTTTTTAAAAAAAATAAGTTTTTTTTTTAAATAAATACATTTTTAAAAATATTTTTTTTTAAAAACAAGTTTTTTTCAAATAAATACATTTTTAAAAACAATTTTCTAAAGAAAGTACATAAATTTTTAAAAAATAAATTTAAAAAAAAAGATATATTTTTTTTAAAATAATTTAAATTTATTATTTTTTTTTAAATATTTATTTTAAATATTTTTAAGAATTGTTATTTAGAAAAAATAAAAAATTATTTTAAAAAAAATAACAAACAAATACATGTAAGCCTTATATGACAAAATGTTATTTAAATATTTTTTTTTTTCATTTCTAGATTCAAGTCTCATTGTTACCAAACATTAGAATTGAACAAAATTCTCTCGATTTTATTCTCTAAGATTCTATTCTCGCTTCATTTCATTTAACGAAATTCTCTACCAAACGCGCCTAATAGATCAACCCGAACACCATTACTAGCCTTATCGGGGAGGGGGTGGTCGCTGTCACCCAGGTGCACACTCACCTCCATCCAATAAAAACATTACACATCAAAAGTCACCGATTTTACCCTAACCATACCCTAAGTGGAGGGTGGTCACCAATTTATACCCGATTTTTTTTTTTTTTTTTTTTTTTTTTTTCATACATAAAATCACATACAATATTTAAAATAAAAATATACCATTTCATTAAATAAAATAAAACATTACATAATACTTAAAAAAAAACATAACATAATACTTAAAAAAAACATAACATAACACTTAAAAATAAGTAGATTAAAATAAAAACACACTAATCATCGAGATACGGCAAGTTTTGACGTCTACGTGCTCAGTGAGATCATATCGAAGGCGGTAATGGAGAACTTAAATCTAATAACTCCATTACCACACCTGTCGTCGTACCTTGGTGGAATGGCCATCCATTATATGAACCGGTGAGATTGCCTCCTCGCGTTTATAACCATATTGTGCAAAATAATGACGCATGAACACTGTTTGGCAATCTTCGCTTTAGTCATAGCTCGGAGAGGTCGATCGAGAATTTTCCATTTTCCTTTGAGAGCACCAAAGCTCGCTCGACATCCTTTCTCGCCCCTCTTGTAACCCGTAAATCTCTTTTCCTTTGGGTCGGTTGGATACGGGTATGCTTTAACAAATGTGGACCACTTAGGATAGATTCCATCCGCCAAATAGTAGTCGCGTTTGTAAGCGTCCATTCACGATGGAATGAAGCATTCATCGCCGTTCCATTTCGATCATGAAGATACAAGTCGGACCGATTCAATACGTTGATATCGTTGTTTGACCGGTGGACCAAAAAGCATGCCAATCCACATATCTTGTGACGCGGTGACTTCAAGCATAATAGTGGGAACACCATAGTCACCTCTAGTATATTGCCCTCTCGTATGTCTAGGACAATTTTTCCATCGACTTTTATGCGATCGATGCTACCAAGCATCCCGGGAGGTGATGCTTCGCCGTGGGCATGGAAAATGCGAGCAAGGTCGTGTCTTTGTGAGCTACGTGAGGTCTCTCGACCGCATAACCGAATGATGGCCTCACAAAATAATCAAGAGTTTCACGCGACGTTCTTGCGACCATGCATAAATATTCATCATACTCATCCAGGGATTCTGGGTTCATGAGTCATTTAATTTGAAGTGATTTTTGTTTAGCCGTGAAACTTTTTTCGAACGTCGTCGTAGTATTCTTGAAAATATGGGTATCTCGCTTCAATGTCGCCCACTATTTGCAAAACATGCTCTTCTCCATTCGAATTTTTTAAAGTACTCTTCGTTGTCTTTGGTGTTTCAACGAACCAATCATTCTCTAACGTTTGAAGATCTATTTCCGTTGACGATTTACGCTGGTTAATTTGAACTGCCGTGTCTTGAATCTTGGCCAGCTTGAAGCAAGTATTGCAACGAGCTACCCGTGGATATCTCGTCGGACGAAGATGGAATAATGCATTCGAATTCGGAAGAGTCGGAAGACATTTAGTAATTATTTTTGTTTTGAGAGATTTTAGTGTGTGTTTATTTGAAAATAAAGAGTAATATTTGGTTTTAAAGGAATTTTTTTTTTTTTTTTTTTTTTTTTTGATACGTAGTAACGGTCAAAGAGCCGTTTGGCTCCAACGGTCAAAATCCCATCCAACCTCACAAAATAACTCTCGGCGGTTAACCGATTTTGATGCGATTTTGATCTAGAAAGCGGCGGTGATGTATTCTGCTCGGGTAAAATCTTAGAATCCCTTACCCATGCCTACTCTCTCCTCCCTCACGGGCATGCGGGTATTACCACAGTAGTATAACTTTAAACAAACACCCTCGAGTATAATCAACAATCGCATCCAGCTTAGGGTTTTAAACTTCTTTTTCAACACAAGTGTTGACACAAACCCTTGTCTTCCATGACATTCACATGAGCATCAAAAACCAAATAGATTCACAAAATCATTCCATCACACCCACACCATCACCATGAACAAGCTTCTAATCATCAGGTTAATCTTAAACCCTAATCTCATCAAAACCCATAACCCAAATCCACCCATTTCACCAATCACACCATTTTTCAAAAAACCCATTTCAAGAAACCACCAATTTTCCACTTTTCCCAATAAAAATCCCAACTTTTTAAAAATGCTGACGTGTCACCTATACTAGTTAGTCAAGTAATAGACATTGTTAAGAATAGTAATAAAGATAGTGACATTAGATTTAAGTTGGATAAGATAGATGGTAAATTGACTAAGAGATCTGTTAGTGAGGTTTTTAAGGTTTTGAGCTGTGAGAAAGTGTTGGCAGTCGAGTTTTTCGATTGGGTTCAGTTGAATGATGAGGGAATGTGTCGAAATGTGGATGTTTGTAGTTTAATGATTGATAACTGTGGTTGGGTGGGTGATTATGAGACAATGAAGGTGTTGTTGAAGAGGTTTAAGGATGAGGTGATATGTTTGAACGATAAGGCATTTGGTTTTTTGCATGTGGTTGGAGTGAGCAAGGCTCGTGGGAAGGAGTGTGTTGAGATGGTGGTGCGTGTTTTGAATGAGGTTGGTGGGTCGGTTAGGAATTCGGGTGTGTTTGAGTTGGTTAAGATGCTTTGTGGTATTGATGAGTTTGAGTTGGCGAAGTTTGTGATTGAGATTACTGAGAGGAAGTTGAGTTATTACGGGGTTTTGGTGCGTGATATGTGTAGGAGGGGGCGTATGGATGAGGCGCGTGGTTTGATTGGTGAGATGCGTGTGGCGGGTTGTGAACCGGATACTAAGATATATAATTATGTTTTAAGTGGTTTATGTAAAAGGGAGATGATTTCTGAAGCGATGAGTTTAGCTGAAGAAATGAAGGAAAAGGGTGTTGAGCCAGATGAGATAACGTATGAGATATTTATTACGAATTCGTGTAGAGCTGGTAAGATGGAACTTGTTAACGAGAGTTTGGAGAGGTTAATTAGTACGGGTCGGCCTCCTAGGCTTTCAACCTATGTTGCTATTGTGAAAGGTTATTTTGATGCTGGAAGATATGATGAGGCTTACAAGTTTGTTCGTGGTATGGAAGAGAAGAAGATACCGGCGATTAATAAGATGTATAGTTTGCTCGGGAGGCTGCATCAGAGGAAAGGGAATGTTAAAGGTGCAAGTAGTATTTTTGATGAAATGATGAGGAAAGGTTTAAAGCCTGATTTTTCATCATATGAAAAAACGGTAAATGTGCTTAGGAACACTGGTGGCAAAGATATAGCTCGAGATTTAAAACAGAAATATTCTAAGTTTAGAATAGAATAAGAATGTGATTTTGTTTTGTTTTGTTCTATTCTTTTGTAGTCAGGAATGACATGGCAGTGATTTTTATGTTGTGGCAAGTTAATTGAGGATGTTTAGTTACAGTCGTTCTAAAACCGTAGGAAATGATTGATATGTGCATCTGCTGTAGCATAATGTAATGAAAATTTTGCCCTCATTTTCTCTATTTGCCTTGTGGCCAGTTGTTGCTAAATAGAATCTTAGGTGGTTTAGTGTTATGATTATTGAAAGTAGGTTTGTAAGCTTCTTTAATTTGCATTGTTCGACGTATTAGTATGTTACCACACACAATACCCCTTGTATGATATCTTGGGCATACTTGTAATATATTCACACCACGTGGCCTATGCTGTGAAGGATAACTATATCTTCTGTGTTCCTTTCAAGTTATGGTGAAGTAAACTGTAAACATACTGAAAAACTGTTTGGTACAAGTTGACAGTTTCAAAATTGGAGGACCTAAAATTAAGTTAGATGTTACAAATTAGCTATGTCAAGTTTGTGTTTAAAAAAGTTAGTCGTTGACTGCACAAGTCAAATTGTGAGATTATGGTCTTGGTGCATTTAATGGGTGAATACATACTCTGTTATGTTGCTGCATATGTTGGTTTTGGTGATATGCGGCTGAATGATTAGTCAGTTTGTGCTAAGTCTTGGTGCATCTGATATGGGACAGAGTTATCAGTGAAATGTTATGTCGTATCTGATCGGGTAGTATAGCATGTTTTTTCTGTTATGACTTCTGGATGGGTATGTCCATACCAGAGAATGTGTAAAGCCTGTAATTTTTGATTGGTTTTTTTAATATAAATATTCACCCTTTGCACCAATTTTTTTTTTGATGTTTAAGGTCGGTTTGAATTTGGACACCTCTCTTCACTTATATGCATATACCTTCTTTCTGGTTGTGTTTAGGTTACTAAAGATCTACTTGTTGTGACGTAGTTTAGTATCCTCATTTTTCTGTATGTAAGCTGTAGCATGTTGCGGATGTGTGCACGGACATTCCAGTATCCATTGGCACCGATTAGGCACATACTCTTTCAGGTATAATTTATCATATACCTGAAAAGCGCCATCTACACATTTTATCTTGCTTTTCATAGCAGCATATTGTGATTATCAAATGGCATTTAAAGTTGCATCATTTTCGGCTGGAGGATTTGAACTTTGACTAGATCTTTCGTTCCATTGGATGAATTCTATATTCTTGAAATCCCTTGATGCAGGAAGGTTTGCTGAATGTCTGAATCTCAATGCTGAATGTCTGAATCTCAATCTTCCAGACATGATTTGTTTACATGAGCTTGCCAGTTAATCACCCATTGTTGTATACTTGTATCCTGGATTCCTAGTATTGCCTTAATTAACACTGAACTGCTGTGTAATATTAAAGTGTTTAGTCTATTGCTTTACATATACGAAAACGTCAAAATCTCTTAAAAGGAAGTGGAGTGGTGACAGTGTTGGAGGTTGAATAGAGTTGGTGGGAGGTCTTTTGGATCATATAATTGGATGTGTGTAGGTACACCCGATCTTAGTTGGAGACCTGATGCATCTTTGATTATCTTTTGTATAATTTTCTCACTGCTTAAATGGATGTTTTTTATATTCAAGTTTGGGATAAGAGGGGCGGGTGGGTTCTTTTGTTTGGGGTGGGGGAGGGGAGTGGGCGAGTGCTAATTACGGGTAGCGTGGTACCAGCTTTTGTAACGTTTAACATCCTATAACAAGGAGTTTGGTTACGAAACAGGGACTCGGATATCATAATTCTGTATAATTACAGAAGTTAAGAGGGAGTTACAACATTAAATTTGAAGGGCTGAATTTCATGCGTCTCAGCAGAAATTTGTTTGGTAGTTTTACCTGTTTTTCGAAGGTGTTAGCTGCAAACATGGTTACCCAAACAAGTTGATTCACTGAATTGGATGTATAAAAATCTCACATGACCTTTACTGGAAAGGTAGTTTTGAGAAAGGGACGATAGTCTGGTGGGTGTACACCATGCATACCATCCATCAGTTGCTTTTGTGTAACATCCTAAACAAAATCTTGTGCATCTCTGTGCACAATTGATATTTTTGCTGTGAAGTGTACTTTAGTGTGGCATAAATATTGAGTACATCCATGTTAGCTGGGTTAGTTTCAACCAACATCAATACTTCTAGGTGGTCAACTTAAATATGCTACCCTAAGTTCAAAAATCAGGGTTGAGTTACGCTATAACATCCCGCCTACTCAGGCCACAATAGTCTGTTTTTTAAATGTGCTACCCTAAGTTCAAAAATCAAAGTAGAGTTACGCTGTAACATCCCGCTTACTCAGGCCACAATATTGTCCGCTTTTTAAATATGCTAACCTAAGTTCAAAAACCAGGGTTGAGTTACGCTGTAACATCCCGCCTACTCAGACCACAATATTGTCCGCTTTGCTGGCAGGCTCACGGCTTGCTTTTGTGGCCCTCATGTGAAGACTTCCCGGTAGGTCACCCATACCAGTACTACTTTCACATGAGCGGGCTTAACTGCACAATTCTTAAAACTCTACCCTCAAAAGACCACAAAACCCATTGTGTCATTGTTAGCGAATGATATCTTATGAACCCAACATCTCTCCAGGCCACAACCGATATAAGATTTGCCTAGGGTTTTACATACGCCAAACGATAAACTGTTCATGCACGTGAAAACTGGTTAAAACTCAGAGCAAAAACGATAATCTTTTTACCTAATATTGTCTGAAATTCCACAAAAGCATGACAGTATCAAGGTGTATTGGCAACTCGGCTTGCTAAGACTCGATGCACCACATTCTACCCACAATCTTTTGGTTGATACGTCACTCCGAAATTGATATGCTAAAGTATTTTGGTACACATTTAAGTAAATAATTGTAATGTTTAAAATTTTAAAATTTTTTCTTCATTTTATGAGATTTTGGTGCACACATAATAATGGTATAAAAAGTAAAGTAAAGTAAAGTAACTCGTCACCGTCTTGGCGATTTATGGGGAGGTTAAGGCGTAAACAACCTTCACCTTACGCGAGGTAGAGAGAGCCGCCCGATTCGAGTGCTTACGGTTCTACCAAAGGTGAAAAGACCTCCGGCCTGCAGAGGCGATGATCGAACCGCGAGCGCTCTCCAGGAAAGCGAGAGTGTAACCACTGATCGAGCGCTCGCTTTTAACCAAAACTAATTATTTCAATACAAAATTTATTTTTATTACTAGAAAACATCTTGAAAAAGTAGTTGTGATGGCGCCAAGACCACCATTCATTTTTCTTTCACTTCAGCATTTCATTATCTGATTATTTTCAACAACCCCATTCCAGAAAATGAAGACATTTTTGACCAACAATTTATCAATTTTGTGAGCAAACCCAAGTTCCAAAAATGGCAGCAATGATCATGAACATCATAACATCTATCCCAACAACTACCTCAAACTCATTTCCATCATTATCATGGTCTTCCAACTTCAGTTACATGGTAACTAAAAACAGAACAAGTAGAAGGATTAAACATGTTGATGGATTTGTAGTACTGAATAGCTCAACAGACAGAAAAGATGTAGTCTTATCTAAAGAAGAGGTATCTTCTAATGATGTTTCTTATATGTTGGATTCAGCTTCTGCTTCTGATGTTGTTAGAAGCTTTTATGAAGGAATAAACTCCCGGGACCTTTCGAAGGTTGTGGACCTCATTGCAGAAGATTGTGTTTACGAGGATCTTGTTTTTCCTCAACCATTTGTCGGTCGCAAGGTAAAATCTCACCCACCTTCATTTTTGCAATGGAATTTATCAACAAAGATGAAATAAGTGGGGAAGCAGTTTATATAAGCAATTCCAAACAACCTCAAAACATGATAGCTAGAAAAATCTGTGTTTCCTGATACCCAAAAAACGTGGATGATGTACTATACTTGTCCCATTTCCAGTAAATAGGGAGAAACGTTGCATGCTTATCGGTTAAGGGGTGAGTTTAATTAAGTTGGACACATAAAGAATAACATGGTAGCATTATCTCTAGGGCCCGGAGTGCCGGACCAATAAGCACTAGGTTGCCATGTTATAGAGTTTAGAGCCGAATGAATAAGCTAACGTGTCCCCCATATTAGTTACTCAAGTAATTGATATTGTTAAGAAAAACAAGGATAGTAACTGTAGATCTAAGCTAGATTTGATAGATGTTAAAATGTCAAAAAGATCTGTTTGTGAAATCTTTAAGGTTTTGAGTTGTGAGAAAGTAAAAGTTTACTAATTAAGGGATTTAACTAGAACAAATGTTGAACGGCTGTGACTGTGAGAAGGCTGGTATAAAAACCTAAAGATGATAAAGGATTGAAGTAAAATTACCACATCTCTTTTTCATTCCCTCTAACCATAAAGTTTTCTCTAAGCTGATTTTTATGAACTCCAGTCAAATTTTGCAGGCTATACTTGAATTTTTTGAGAAGTTTATCTACACTATAAGCCAAGATCTACAGTTTGCTATCGATGATATATCTGGCGAAGATACATCCGCTGTTGGAGTGACTTGGCATTTAGGTATAGTAAATAACTAACAATTAATCGTATATTGCTTTCTTTTAACTGTATTTAATATCTTAGTTCCATCAGAAGTGACTGATACTGTAGAAAATTTCAGAATGGAAGGGAAAGCCTTTTCCATTTAGCAAAGGATGTAGTTTTTATCGGTTAAAAGTTGTGGATGGGCAGCGCAAAATAATGTATGTGCAAGTGTTCTGTCTAAATAATAGTAACTCATTTCTTATCTTCAAATAATAATGTAAGTGCAAGTGTTCTGTCTAAATAATTGTGCATTTTTTATTTGAGAATTAAGCGCAAAATAATTGGCTATTTACATCAGAGAGCCTCAGTTAAAGTTCACCGGTCATGCTAACTTTCAAAATCTGTATCACTTTACTAATCAGCCTTTAGTTCAGGGGCTAATTTCTAACTTCTTAGGGCAATTCAGTTGTGCTTCTAGTTTCTGCATCCATCATCTGAAATCCCACAGAAGATATATTTTTTTTGGATTTTCTCTGTGAGTTGCTGAAGTAGAAATCATTTTTGTCTTTTTGGAAACAGTTATGGTAGAGATGTCGTGGAGCCTGCAGCGAAGCCTGGAGACTTTGCTTTGGTTCGTCTTCTTTCCCCATTTAACGTTTCTCTGACTGCTTCAAATATCTTTACTTGATATCATGTGACTACTTCATATTCTAAAGAAATTTATTCTTGTTAGCTCTTCGATAAAATGTGAATATGTAAGTAATGTCTAGTGGTGGGCAAACACGTTTAAAGTGGATTGTGGCCTTAGGGACTGGGCCAATGGGTGTGTTTTTGGATCTTGATTCCTGGAAGATGGGCAGATCATGAAGGTTAGAGTAACATGGACTAAAATGTGTTTGCGAATAAAAACAAACGGGTTGGGTTGAGTTGCAACACTATTTCTTGTTTAACTTTCGTAATAGAAACAGGCGTATATATAACCTTTGGAATTTCTTCTTGTTTGACTCATTCGTGAATTAACCTGTATCATTTTTCTAGTCAAGATGATGCGAATACTCATTTGTCCCTTTGGAAGTAAAATATACCCAAATCGATGCATTTTTAACTAAATAGGACAGTATCCGAGTCTCTAGGAAGATCTTATGAACCTTAACCATAAAATCCACAATGTTTTACTAGGTGCACCCTTCTTTTAAAGTGTTTGACTACAAGTCAAATGACTCAACTGTCATCGAGTAATGGCATGCTAGGAAAAATCTTATGAACCAAGATTTTTATGCTCATATAATTGCTCATCGTTTAGTAGCAATTTCCATACAGAAAAGTTGTCACTGTATTACATTTGTATATAAATATATATCAAGGAGAAGCCTTGTGTATACACCATTTAACAAAGTCGTCATATTATGAGTTCAACTATGAAAAAAAAGTAACGAACTACTTCTAGTATAGGAGTTAGGTATTACTGTATATTAGAAATATCATAAAACTACATGAAGTACAGCAGACAAAAGTAAGAAGACAACAAATTAGTGTGAAATGTAATAGAATGTAGAGTAGCAAATCTGAATTAACAATAAGAAGACAACAAATTGTTTTGTCCCCGTAATAGTAGCCCAATTGTGGGGACATGTAGCGTAAAGCGGAGGTCATAGGTTCAAATCCTGTCCCATGTCCCTTTTAATCGTGATGTTACATGATTTTAACTCTCTCATGTTGGCCGTGGGACCAGTCCGTTGGGGCCGCCAGAGGGTCGGTTACCCTTTTTTTTAGTTTGATTATTTTATGATGCATTTTTTTTAATGGCTATATGCAGGTTGCCATTAGAGGGGTGACATGGCTGCTAGAACGATTCCCACAGTTAGCAGACCGGTTCTAACTTTATAGTGTCATTTAGATCACAAGGTTCATCGTTTTGTTGATAAATGTGTAGCGCAAACTATGAACGGTTGATGAATTGACCTTGTTATTATTAATCATAAATTGGTACTCCGTAATATAATTCAACACTAAAACGCATCTGCATACATATAAAGTTGCATATGCACAGTTGCTACAAAATTCTTTGGATATGAAAGTAACAAGAAGTTGATGCGGCAATGTCCATATGTTCCACTTAAGATCGGTTGTCTTTGGTTATAAGGTACTCCAATATGAGTCAAATGGGTAAAATCTTAAAGTGTAGCCAAAAATACAGCGATGTTACAAAGTGTTTGTGGTTATGGCAATTTCGTACTGAGTTGCCACACATTCTGTACATCAAGATGACACATTAAGTTAAGTGATTGCCTGGCGTTATTATGTGTTTTTTTATACATGCTTTGCTTTGTATGAATCCATAGTTGAAGTTATGAAAGTAAACATTAGAGGTGACAATTTCATACCACTCATGTATATTATGCGTAAATTAGCAAATTAAACAATATTCTTTATTACATTGCACTTTTCATAAAATAGAAGAAGTATTTATGCTTATTTTGAAGTATTACTATTTACTATATATTATACAATTATGAAACTTAATTACTGTTCATAAGTAAAATTATTAAATATGAAAGATCAATTGTGGTTATGGTAGTGCTTAGTATTTATTGATGTTTAAATATTATTCTTTATACTGTAATTTACTCTCTATTAGTTGTAAAAGCCCGCTAAGTACAATTTTACCTTTTTTAACACGTCAAAGTAAGATTTTTATAGCTCTTTTGTAAAATGCAATATCTCTATTTGTTTTTATCTCGGGTGTGGTAACACTTACTTATGAATATCCATACTCGTCGTATTTGACCAGCATAATTCAAAAAATGTTGTTCCGTACAAGCACTATCAATATCATTTAGTGAAATGCGATGATCCAACTTCATCAAATATGAAGACATTTATTTCGCATGACTCGATCACATATTGAGCATATAGCACAACACATTGAGCTTTGAAGACGACATGCGTCGTCGCCAAAGGCCACAAACGTTGTTGTGGCATGTGAGAATTTATTGGTATATAGCAGCAGAGATTTTATAGCCTTATATAAAAAGAATGATTTTTTCATAGCCATTGTTTTACTAGTTTACTACCCTTGCGGCCTTGCATACAAATTAATTAACTGTAGTGGCCCAAAAAATATAGTTTAAGGCCTGTCATAGATAGCCCACCTTAATCAGATCTGACTTGCCAGTCCCAGTAGTAGATAGAAATACCAGAAAACACTTTGTTAGTAACATCACAGCCGTTATTTCCTAGATGTGAACAGACTCTGTAGCTGATGACCAGATCTCGAAATAGGTATTCACTTTATTTCTTCTTTTGTTGCTTTTGATCTTGCTATTTATGTATGTTATATGATAGATATAGATCTAATGAAATAAGCTAATAATTTGCATAAAGATCTAAATATACGGTGTAGTATTTTATTTTTCTTTCAGTAGGTAATTAAAAGATAGATGAGTATGGTTAAATAAAGGTTCTTATATAAATTTAATTGATTAAGTGCTACTCATGTAATAATGTTTTCAACTGTAAAACTAACTAACGTACGTATGATATGAGTATATAGAGATTAGTCACATGAAGTATATCCTTTATCTATAACATACGTATGATTTTGTTATATTCAGCACAGTATGAACATAGATCCTAGCATTTAGGTTTATTTTGATATCAAAAAGAAACTACCAGCTGTGATTATAAGTTATTGTGATATAGTTTCTGTCTTTGGCTTTTGTGATGAAGGTTGTGAGATGATGCTTGTCTTCGAAGATGCTTCTAATGGAAGCCGTGATGATCATATGCGAAAGGCTAACAGCATGACTAGTCTTTTTTGGGCTCGGCGTTTGCAAATACGCTTTGATATTCGTGAAGGTTTGTGTTATCTTAGAGAAAACATGAATGGCAAATTAAAGGTCATACATCGTGATATAAAGAGCGCTAATATTGTTTTGGATGATATTTGGAACGGCGAAGATTGCCGACTTTGGGCTCTCCATGTTACAACATGCGGGGCGACAAGGTAACACCTTCGCTACTTGTAATATTGGTGGCACAAAAGTGTAAGATGAAAAAAGAAGCAGATGTTTATTCATTTGGAGTAGTGTTATTCGAAATCATGTGTGGGAGGTTTGCATATAATGAATTGTACAATGCCAACAATGAGAAAGGGCTTCCATCCATGGTAATAAGACGCTTCATTGAAGAAACATTAAAGGAAATGGTCGATCCTGAAATAGAGGAAGCTGATGAAAACATTTTTGTGCTAACTAGAGGGCTCGATCAAAATTCTTTAGACGCATTTTCCAAAATCGCTTATCAATGTTTGGCAGAAACTCAAGCCAAACGTCCAAAGGAAGTTGCGATCAAGGAACTTGAGAGAGCATTAATTATGTAAGTAAGCGATCTCATTTTTTTGTTCATTTTTCAACAAATTTATTTCATTGTTATCTAATTTTTAAGAGATATAATTAGGAGAAAAAATAATGAAATTAAAATGGTTAAAAAGTATAATAAACTAGCTTGTATATATTGTAAAGTAGTAAACGTCAACTGTTTGTGTAATTGCAAATATTAGTCTCTAGAAAGTACAGGTTTGTGGGATCATGATGCGACATGACGTGACTAGCTATATTTAGCACTAAGGATATTAGGAGCATATGCAAATTATGCATAAACCTTTATATCTAACTTTAGACTTGAAAGAAACTATGTTTCAAGACTTGGATTCACATATCTTAACTACTGAATGTAATTATTTTCTGATTAACATTATTATTCATTAAGTTGCTCACACATGCTAACTTGAGCATAGTCACGTTATCTCCTATGTAGTTTGTAGAAAATCGTTATCAATAAAATATTATAAAGTTCTTATTAGTATCTCTTTTTTAATTGTGAGTCTGATGAGTATGTAACGCCTGTAACATGAAAACAGCGAGGACAACCTCCAAATTTCACTTGAAGACATTAAATTGGCCACACAAAACTTCAGTCATATTAAAGGTTGAAGATATATGAAGTAGAAGTTCCACGATCGTGCATTTCATAAGAATATTTCTTGGTCTTAAAGGCTATTGTAACGAAATGAATGAAAAAAATCATTGTTTATGAGCATGCTTCTAAGGGAAGTCTGGGTAAATATATGGGCGATGTTAGTCTTACATGGATGAAACGTCTTAAAATATGCATTGATGTTGCAAGCGGATTGGTGATAGTGGTGAAATGGATAAAAACTCATTGTTTATGAGCTTGCATCTAATGTGAGTCTCAATAAATAAAGGGAATAGTGCATCAAAATATGCATTGATGTTGCAAGTGGATTGGATTTTCTTCACACTGGTGGTGTGATGCAAGACATGGTGACACATACGAACATCAAAAGTGCTAATTTTATGCTAGATGGTGATTCAAAGGCTGAATGTTTTATTTGGACATGTCGACAACATATCAATTTCTTAAATTATTACTAATGTTTATGTCATTTAATGTGATTGCCTGTCAAATTCCTTTCCTACTCGTTACATTTGGAAGGATTGCTTTATCAGCGGTTGCGGATGAGCTGTCAAAGGCATGCGAGGTGGTCCTACAACTTACGAAGGCATTGGAATTCCAAGTAAGTTTCACTAGTTATTACATAACCTGACTTACTTTGAATGCATTTATATGGTAAATTGTTGTGGAAGAAAGAAGTAGACAAAAGCCTCCTCATCATAAAATATAATGTACCAAGAAATAAACAAACAATAGTCGTGTAATTAGTTACATAAAAAGTACATTGTATATATGTTTTTCTTAAATGATGAAACCTGCATGAAGTTTTTCAAAATAATATGCTGAATTTATTACAACGCCAGTTTTTGTTAGTTACTATTTCAGATTAAAAAAATAAAAAAAATAACTCACATATCAGAATGACCAGGATTTTTTTTTGTTTCCTTTCTCTAAATACTCAACCGCTTTCTCGAGATTACTCATCAGCTACATGTGCAGTGTTTCTAGACATGGGAATCCAAACTAGAGACTACAAAGCAAACATGCTCTACTTTGAATCCTGCTTTGAGAGGGCAAAGTGGTAACTTAGATCCCCAAAGGCATGATATCTACATGAAGTGATTGGGTTCCAGAAAAATGGGAAGATGAATGGAGGTTATTGTGTGGAAAAGTTAAGCCGAAGTATGAGCTTAGAAATGACCGTACTTGTAACTTATGAAGGCTCAACATATATGGTATCGAAGTTCGGCTAATGTAATTACATGTATTTTAGAATTGTAACCATGTCGTCTTAATAGATTTGTTCATTTTTATAATAACTGTCGTAACAGAATATGCGAATATGTAACCTTTGGAATTTCTTCTTGTTTGACTCATTTGTGATTTGACATGTATCATTTTTTTAGTCAAGATGATGCTGTCCCTTTGGAAGTAAAATATACCCAAAGCGATACATTTTTAAGTAAATAGGACAATATCTGTCACTAGGAAGATCTTATGAACCCCAACAAATAAATCCACAATGTTTTACTAGGCGCACCCTTCTTTTAAAGTGTTTGACTACAAGTCAAATGACTCAACTGTCATTGAGTAATGGCATGCTAGGAAAAATCGTATGAACCAAGATTTTTATGCTCATATAATTGCCCATCGTTTAGCAGTAATTTCCATACGGAAAAGTTGTCACTGGATTACATTTGTATATATCTCTATCGAGGAGAAGCCTTGTGTATACATCATCTAACTATCTAAGTTAGTCATGGGTAAAATGGATTAATACGTATAGACTAAAAGGTAGAAACTTTTGGGATGTTCCAGAAAAAGAAGGTGCTTACTGGGGCTGGAAATGAAATCTCCGGTATAGAATGGTTTTTAGAAATCATATTGTCCATAAACTTGGTAATGGGTTGAATACTTTTGTCTGGTTCGACAACTGGCATGCCGTTTGTCCGCTATGTGATTATATCACCAAAAGGAAAATTGCTAGTGTCGGGTTACCGTTAGATTGTAAAGTGGCTGATGTTGTTAAAAATGGCGAGTGGTGTTGGTCTCCGGAGTTGCCTGTTTTGATGCTCTTGTTGCCATTACACCCCCTTGTTTGGAAAATGGTATGAATGACAGAGTGTTATGGAGGACTAATAAAGGAAGACTGGTTGATTTTTCTGTTTCGGTTGTTTGGGATGACATAAGGGAGAAGTCTGCGTTTGTTCCATGGGCTATTATTGTGTGGTTCAGTCAATGTATCCCGAGGCATTTGTTTATGCTTTGGCTGGCCATTCTTGGGAAATTGAAGACTCGTGATTCTATGGGCTCTTGGGAGAAAAACGATGACCTGGTATGTGCTTTTTGTAAAAATGTTCCAGATAGTCATGCACACTTATTTTTTGAATGTGACTTTCCTAATGAAGTGTAGTCAAGACTAAAATGCTTGGTGAGATTGGATCATGCTCCTGATTCTTGGCAAGATTTGCTTGTGTTTTTTTATGAGAAACCCGGTTAAGAAATCTTTTGGTTAGAAGTTAAGTATGGTGCTTGTAGCAGAAGTGTTATAGTTAGTATGTGTTGGAATTCTGGTATAGTTGATTAGTTTCTGTTTGGTTGATTGTTAGAGATGGTTTTAGTGTTGTTGTTATGGTTTGGTTTGATGTGGATGTTAATGACGGATGGCTGGTGTTATTTCTTTCTTATTGGAGTAATAAGGATGATGAAGTGTTTGGTATTGCTGCCGTTTATAATAGTTTAGTGAATTATAAGGTTTGGCAGTACCGGAGAATGGGTTTTTGGAGTTATCTTTTTGGGTTGGTACAGTGGCGGAACCAGGAAATGAGGATGTGGGGGACAAAATTTTTTTTTTTGACAACAACAACAAAATGCGGAAGAAAAAATTATGATCGTAATGATAAATCGAGTAGTTTTACTTTGAAATGATGGATTTATAAAGTTTTAGAGTGTCGAATGTTGGGTTTTAGTATGTGGGTGGGGGGCAATTTGAGTTTTGGTTGGGGGCACTTTCGAAAAAAAATCAAAATTACAAAAAAATTATACTAAAATCTTAATTTTTTCGGCTAGCCATGTGGGGCACTTGCCCCCCATTCTTATGAAGTAAATCCGTCCCTGGTTGGTAGGTATGTTATTGATTGTTGTGTGATGAGTAGAAGAATCGGTGTTAGTTTGATTTATAGTATTGTTGGGGAAAATGGTGTTTTTGGTTGGTTTCTTACTGATATTTGCTGGTGTCTTGATGCACAATGGGTGTTTGGGATATGGTTATTTATTTGAGAGTAAATTGCAAAAATCGTCCTTAAAGTTTGGCTAAATTGCAAGTTTCGTCCCAAATGTTTAGAAAGTGCAAGGATCGTCATTGTGGGAAACTTTTGGGGCAAAAATCGTCCCTGACCAACAACAAATGACTAAAATGCCCTTTCTAAACGTTTGGGATGAAACTTGCAATTTGGCCAACTTTAAGGACGATTTTTGCATTTTACTCTTTTGTACATTATTTTCAGTTTTCTTACATAAATGATCCCTGTGTTGTACAAAGTTTTACAATGTTAGTCCCGATTTTTTTTTAACCATCGCTACCCACCGCAACCCACTACCACCGCCACCCGCCACCACCACTATCTCCACCCCACCACCGTCACCCACTACCACCACCCCATCCACCACCATTTCCACCCCACCACCGTCACCCACTACCACCACCCCCATCCACCACCACTCACAACCACCACTGCCACCCACCGCCACTGACCACCACCACCATCGACACCCCACCACCGCCACCTACCGCCATCACCACCACACCATTATCGCCCCCACCACCGCCGCTACCACTACCACGCCCATCCACCACCACCACACCATTATCGCCGCCGCCGCCCGACCACCACTACCATCGCCACCCATCGCCATCGCACCACCATCGCGCCCGCCACCGCCGCCACCACTACCTGCACCGCATCCGTCCGCACGCGCTCGCGCCGCGCGCCACCGCACCCAGCGCGCAATGGTGAGTTGCGGTGGGTTGCGATCGCGTGGTGGTGATGATGGTGGTGGTGGGTACGATGGTGGGGTGGAAGATGGTGGTGGTGGTGGCGGTGGTGGTGGCGACGTGGTGGGGTGGAGATGGTGGTGGTGGCGGTGGCGGTGGTAGTGGTGGCGGTGGTGGTGGCGATGGTGGTGGTGGTCAATGGCGGTGGTGGTTGTGGTGGTGGTAGATGGGGTTGTGGTAGTGGGTGACGGTGGTGGCTATGAGTAGTGGTGGATGGGGTGGGTGAGTGGTGACGTGGTGGTGGTGGCGATGGTTAAAAAATCGGGACTAACATTGTAAAACTTTATGCGACGGGGATCGTTTATGTAAGAAGCGAAAATAATATAGAAAAGAGTAAATTGCAAAATCGTCCTTAAAGTTTGGTAAATTGCAGTTTAGTCACTAACGTTTAGAAAGAGCGTTTTAGTCGTTTGTTGTTGGTGGGGATGATTTTTGCCCAAAAGTTTTCCATAAGGACGATCCTTGCACTTTCTAAACGTTTGAGATGAAACTTGCAATTTGGCCAAACTTTAAAGACGATTTTTGCAATTTACTCTTTATTTGATTATTGTTGGCAAACGTTTTGGAATACAACTTCAATGGGTTGACTATTATTTTGGACCTTGTGCTAATAAGTCCACTACTATAATGAAGATGGAAACAGGCTTGATGGGTCCTGGTCATTCTTTGAACTTTTGAAGACTATGTGCATAAATTTGGTTATTTTATTGCTAGTTTTTTTTATATGTAGTAAGTCTAGTCGTCGTAAAGTTTTATTATTTTTTGTAATGTTCCTAAAGTATGTTTTAAGAATGTCATGGTACTTTAACTTCTATGGGTTTTCCATATAAAGTTTATTTTGTAAAGTTTTGTTTTTTAATATATTTGTCGGGTATCGTCCCTTTTACCCTAGAAAAACCTAAGTCGTCATATGATGAGTTTAGCTATGAAAAAAAAGTAACGAACTACTTATATAGGATTTAGGTATATATTAGAAATTTCATAAAACTACATGAAGTACATCAGAAGAAGTAAGAAGAAAACACATTGGTGTTGAATGTAATAGACTGCAGAGTAGCAAATTTGAATTAACAGTAAGAAGACGACAAATTGTTTTGTCCCGTAATAGCCCAATTGCGGGGACAAATAGCATAAAGCGAAGGTCATAGGTTCAAATCATGTCCCCATGTCCCTTTTTAATCATGAATGTTACATGATTTTAACCAATGACGGAGCTAGGATTTTCATTTGGGTGGGCCAAAATAATTCTTCGGAACATTTATTACGTTTAGAAAACTTATTATATTGGTCGTTGTATTAACAATATGAACTTATTTGTAATTTGATAGATCATAACATTGAAAAACGACGCCGGATGAAAGTGTGTTAATTTTGTTAACTTGATATATTAAGTCTGATCGGATGTATTAGTGGGATGGAAACGACTTACTAAAAGTATATGTAAATTAAGTAAACTCTTGAAGGATTAAATGGTTTGAATATTCAGTGAGGTGGGGTAGATCCAATTTAGTGTGAAACAAAATACCAAAATGACATAAGAAGTATACATGTAATTAAGGGCTTTGGGTTGGCCATGGCATACCCTACTCTAAGAGTGGCTCCGTCCCTGATTTTAACTCTCTCATGTTGGCCGTGAGACTGGTCTGTGAGGGCCGCCAGAGGGTTGGTTACCCTTGTTTTAGTTATGATGGAGGTTTTTTTTAATGATTGTATGCAGGTTGCCATTAGAGGGGTGACATGGCTACTAGAACAATTCCCACATTTAGCAGACCAGTTCTAACTTTATATTGTCGAGGTTCATCATTTTGTTGATAAATTTTGTAGCGCAAACTATGAACGGTTGATGAATTGACCTTGTAATTAATCATAAATTGTTACTAATAAATTTTAACACTAAAACGCATATGCATACATTTAAAGGTTCATATGCACAGTTACTACAAATTCTTTGGATATGAAAGTAACAAAAAGTTAACGCGGCAATGTCCATATGTTACTTAAGATGGGTTGTCTTTGGTTATAAGGTACTCCGGTATGAGTCAAATGTGTAAAAACTTAAAGTGTAGCCAAAATAAAACGGTGTTACAAAGTCGCGAAACATGAAGAATTACAACGTGTTCTGGTTAGGGCAATTTCGTACTGAGTTGCCTCATATTCTGTACATCAAGATGGCACATTAAGTTAAGTGAATGTTTGGCCTTTTTTTATTTATTTATTTTTTAGAACGAAAATTTTTTCACATCTATACCACTTATCTCACAAATTCCTCCAACGAGGCTTGAACACACAACCTCTAGGTTGGTGGGCAATGCACATACCACTAGACCAAAGGCCTTGGGTCGTGACTGCCTGGCGTTATTTAGTGTTTTTTTAAACATACTTTGCTTTGTATGAATCGGTAGTTGAAGTTATGAGAGTAAACATTAGAGGTGACAATCTCATACCACTCCTATATATCATGCGTAAATTAGCAAATTAAACAATATTCTTTATTACATTGCATTTTTCATAAAATAGAAGTATTTATGCCTATTTTGAAATTATAAGTCATTAAAATTGGAAGTTCTTCACCACCGGTAACATACCTTAAATAATTCTTTAGTTTTAAAAAACAAGACCGTTATGAACATAAACCTTTACATATCACTACTATATAAAACACAAAATTTTTACACGATCTTCATTAGATTTTTGTAAAGATTTTCTGTTTACCAAATAATGAATATCAAAAATCGATGTGCAGCTTGCAAGTATCAAAGGAAAAAATGCCCATTGAATTGCATATTTTTTCCATATTTTCCTCCCAATGATCTTCAAAGATTTGCTTTTGTACACAGAATCTATGGTGCTTGCAATGTTGCAAAAACCCTCCAAGTAATTAAGATTTTCTTACTCTTCTTATCGCATTTTTTCATCTTACTAACTATAGAGTAATTGTGCAAATGTATATATTGGTGTAAATTGTGTGCGTCCACTTTTTGTTATTGTGTATTGAGCGTCGAAATGATTTTTTGAACAGCAACTACCGGTGCAATTACGAGGTGATGCTGCTGAGTGTTTGTACCAAGAAGCTAAGTGTCGGATGAGAGATCCGGTGTATGGTTGTGTTGGCATTGTTTCACAGCTACAAAACGAAATAAATAATGCACAGTCGGAACTGGCCATGGTTCAAGCCGAACTTAGCATACTTAGAGCATCGTATGAGTCGGTAACAACTATGGTCGAGTCACCTTCACCCATGTTTGGACCATTCTCATGACGGGTTCATTAATCAAGTGTGAGTTGACTAGCTGAGTAGACAATTGTTTAGCATACATTTAATTTGTTACATGGTTAAGATTTAAGAATTCAATTATAGTCCTTAAAATGGAGTTCATGTTCCTTTTCTGACTTATAGTGACAACTATATCTTCAATAAACACAATCACAAGCTTATAAAATACGATTATTGTGTTAGTATACATATTAGATATTCGATTAAAATTCCTAAATATTCTCAGTGAACTATGTATCAAATTAAATGTCATTATTCTTTTAAGTATTAAATTAAATGTTTGACTTAAGAAGTTGTTAATAGAAATGTATAAAACATGCAATATAGTTAGAATAAAAGTATTAAATACTATATTTAACAAAGAAATGAAAGCATGTGAATATTTGATATATTAAAAATAACTATGAGATCATGAGGAGAAAAAAAAAATTATCCTTGTGTCAAACATGCAAAGAACAAGAATATAACTTGAGGCTTCAAGCTTAGATTTGTGACTTGTGAGGACTTAAGCACCCGTTGGCTCTTGATTCCTATTTATCGCTAAACAAAATTTTGTAAGTCCTATTTGATACTACAACGTTCCGTTTTAATAATGTACCACAAATAATTAGGCAAAATTCAAGTGGCGGCGATTAGCATGTGCAAGTGGGGCAATCGCACAGGGTCATCGTTTGTGAAAGGGCCTCCGATTTAGTATTGTCCATTGATAATTATACATGTCTAAGTATGTTTATACATGTTTAGTTTAAATTTTTACAGCTTTTTAAAAATATTATGTGAGGGGCTCTCCGATTTAGTATATGTCCTATACATATTTGTATATTATGTTTTGAATTTTCCATAATAGTCAAGATTTTTGTGATTTAAATGGGCCTCATTCGTAGTTTCCTCCAGACCACCCAAATCACTGAGATAACCTTGCAAAATTCTAATGCTCTTTTTTATAAATCAAGTAAACAAAGATATAGCCGTTCAAAAAAAAAAAAAAAAGATATACATTTATTTATTTCACCTAAATAAGTATAGTCGATAAACAAAAATACGTCTTGTTTATCATCTCCTCAAAAAATATTCCGAAAAGTAGTTAAACTGACTTTCATACGTGTTTTCAACGATTTTTTATTTTTTTTTTTTTTATTTTTTTTTTATATTTAATTTTCTGACTCGATATTGCGAGCCGACTAATTTAAGGGCGACTACCCTTTTCGTATACTTGGGTTTTCAACGGTCTTTTCATCTCATTGTAAACTAGACAAGCAAGTTACCCGCGCAATGCGGTAGCAGATACCCGGTGACTAATTTTGTGGCGAGTAAATGTTTTTCATTTATATCGCGCGTTGAAGCGAGGCTGATTTGTAGCCGATGTATGTTTTCATTTTCTTTTCTTTATTGTAGCTTTTTTGTTTCGTAATTTTTATGATATTTTATTATGCGGTTGTTTTTTTTAAATCATTAGATGATTGTTATTATTATATTGTTTTATTGTTAAAAGTTGTATCGTTTTAGTTTTTTTTTTTTTTTTCTTCTTTTTAAAAGTTCGTTCTTATTGTTATACTCAATGTTACTAGACCAAAAAATCGAAGCCCAAAAATTGTTAGCTCCAAAGCTTTCTATCAACAGCCCAGTATCAAAACGACATCAAATGGTACCGTTTTTGAATGCCTTTTAGTATTATGTTTAATGGTTATTAAAACAAAATAAATTATCAATTCGATCATATTCTTTTCACATGATGTGAGAGGAATGTGAGTTTTTTTTTATTCAGATATACACACGATAGTTATATCAATGAACCCAAAAATAATTCAACCCAAAGTTATAATCAATCTCAGATTATCGAAGCTCAATCAAAACCGCATTCTAAAATTATACCCAAAATTGAATTTTAATATTTCTACTTGTCAAACCAACTTAATAGAACCACAACAATTATTATATCCCAAAAAAAAGTACGTCTAACAAAATGATAACATAAATAGTCCTAATATTTTAATGTCAATTTCCTCTAATATGCTCATCATTTGTATCATTTTACTTGAATATATACTCTTATTCGTTATTATTTCGTTTTCAGGTTAATGAGGAGCATAGGAACGAAGAGACGCGAAATTGAAAGGTTATTAATGAAAATACACAAGAGTATGCTAACCAGACAAGGGTTACGGCGTAAATCCTTACTTTACTTACGCCGTAACAAGGATTAACACTAAAAGATCAAAGTCAACGCTGACCAAGGTTACGGCGTAACTCCTACACAAGTTACGCCGTATATATATTTCCAAGACTTAGAAGAATTTCGTGGGCAAAAGAAGTTACGACGTAACCATTTTCATGGTTACGGTGTAAAGTGGTTAACGAGAGTTCTACGTTCGTAACTTATCTTTAGGTTAGGCTGTAGTTTCATCACTAATGATAAGATCGTCCTAGATTCAAAGGTTACGGCGTAACTAACCCTAGAGGTTTTGCCGTAACTTAGTCGAGACTATAAATACAAGCCCTAATTCTGCATTTTCAGATATCTCTTGTCACCCCTTCCCAGGGGAGTGACTAGGGCACGACTTCAAGGCATTATTCAGCAGCATACAAGTCATTTTCAAGGGAGAATTCACGCCATACACTTCATAAGTTTTAGTATTTCATATTACATTCTTGTATTTAATTAATGTCTTCATTCATGATATTAAACATTGAATTTTCTGCATGTTTTAATATGATCGGCTAAACACCTTTAGTGTTAGCCTAGTTATGAAGTTGTTATTATTATGATGCAGTTTCTCGTTTTCATATCGCTCTATATGTATGCTTTCTTTGCTTATTTTGGGACACCCTCATTTTGGTAGCATGGAAGTTTGGGTAGTATCTAGGAAGCTAGGAGAATTGACCATAAGACCCTAGTGAATTAGGTTGCGAGTAGTGGTAAGAATTTACCATAGGACTATCACTATCTTGCTTGAGAATTTTACCCAACGATCACCTTCCAAACGAAAATCCTTAAGAAGTTAGGGGAGACCTAAGATTCGACCGGCCAGGTTTCATTAAATAAGTCTTAGATCGTAGCGGCAGTTAATGACTCTTCCATAGGGTAAACCCACGAATTCTTGTAATCATAAGGTTACGGAATGGGGCTCTATGGAAAATAGGCTAGACAAATTGATCATAGGAGTCTAGAGGCTTTAATCCCCATGTGGAGCGATAAAAAACATTAAATAGAAAACGTAGTCATAACATAACAATATTAGTAACTAGGCTAGAACATTTCTCTCTAATGATTCATCTTCCACTTTTATTTGCTTTCAATTTTATTTCATTTCATTAGTTAATTAATAAAATTTTAAAAACCCATTTTAAAACCAGTGACACTTGAACTTAAATTAGATCCGCACTCATAGCTCCTGGGACGACCTCGACTTTACTGATTACTACACTACACACGACCGGGTACACTGATCGTTAGTGCATTAGGTAGACCTTAGGTAGACGAGACTTTATAAATATTAAAACCTGGTAAGAAATACTTCATCACACAGCTTTAACCTAAACTTCCTGTTTCCTAAACTCACTCAGCCACACTATCCTTTTCATCTAACTCGTCTTTAGCACATCTACCCACCAATTTATATTTCTTTCTCTTTGGATATCCGAACAAAAAAAAAACTACTTCTTAATCCTCAATCGAAGAACACATATAACCTATCTTGTTGCTAACCTTATCAATGTGAGTCTCACAAACACAACTTTTTATCTACTCGTTCTACTAACAACCGAATACCAAAACAAACACTTTTTGGTTTCTTTCTTTACAAGGCTTCAAGATCTTGAATAAAGGTCTCGAGTAGTATATGGATATTAAAAAGAAGTTGAGATTCTTATAGATCTATGATGGATTTGTTCAAAACTTGTAAATCTTTAAAGATTTGGGATCAAGTTAAAATATACGATATTTTCCTTTTATGTTTTGACTATTGTTCTTTTTTGAGAGTTAGGGAGTGACGTGAGGGTATTGTGGTTTGATAGTTTTCTTGATGTGTGTTGTTGTTGTTCGTGATAAGGGTTGGATATAGGATTAGATTGGTTTTGTTGGTTGATGTTTGTTGTTGTACGTTATCTTTTGACGTTATGATGAAATACCAAAACAACCAAAGCCATCGCGATATGGTGGCCATTTGGGCATATGGTAGCGACGACAGTGGTGATTGTGGCGGCAGTAGCGGTGGCGACACCGATTGGTGGTGCTTTAGAGTGAGACAGTAGTTTAGAGTGGGAGAAAATGGGGGTGGTGTGTGTTCTTATTTCTTGTGTGTTTATTTTGTAAGTAATGATAGGTGGTAATAGGTTTATAAGGGAATAACATATTTTGGAAACGTAGAGACATTTAAATTTTGCAGGCACTTACAAGTATATGAATGGTTGAAATGGGTTGCTATCAATATTGCAGGCAGTTACAGCTACAAATGTAAAGACATTTAAATTTTCAAATGTAACATTTAATTATGTGTATGATGGAATTTTTAAGCCTAGCAAAAGTAACATATTTCTATTATTAAGAAATGTTTTTGGTCTTAATTTTTTAAGACTTATTTATATAGAAAGTTTCAAATGTTTTATATAGTATTATAGATAGATTTAGGTTGATTATTTTATTTTCATCATGTCTTGCACGAGCTTGCACACGAATCTCGCTAAAACAAAATATGCCTCCGACCTTTATGAGCTTTGACAATATCGTTAATCGATTCGTTCATGAATAGGTACTGCGTTAACTCTTTAAACCTTGTTTTTCTAACAATAAATTTAAGGGTTATTGATAAAGATGACATATTTTTGATAATTTATTGTAATAAATTATCTAAACCAATCATAATTCAATGTTTTTTTTTCGACACGGTAATAATGACATTTTTCCGTATTATATAGTTTAAAAAAAAAGCTTTTTCTAATATGTGTCACCATGGCATGTGTTAAAACTCATTTATTATCTTCAAGATTCCCCTCCAACGAATTATTGCATATTAACTTATGAGTGATTTTTTTTCTCTTCCACTTATACCCTTCCCATTTTACCTAATTTATAATTTCAGAATGTCTTCAAAGTGGTAATCATCTCCATACAATACGTGCTTCTACATATTAGTCTCCACGATGGTGCCGACAAGAATTTCAACTTGATGAAATCTCTATCGACCATAAAGAAAAAGAATCTTGAGGATTCAGATTGTTTGAATAATGTTCTCCACTCTCGATTGATTTGGTTGAACTATTTCAAACACAAAAGGGCGACCTAAGAAATATCGGGATAAAAATGGTAAAGAAGTGATGACAACGAAACAAGGCCTTGTAAATTATGCGAGAGTATTGATCACAATATTAGTAGATGCCCGAACAAAGAGAACTTGGATGATTACGTTATTGCTCGAAAACTGGCTATGAAGAGAAATACATCTACTATCGAAAGTGAATATTTGAATCCTATTTTTTGTTTGAAATACTATAACCATATTTTCATTGTTGATGTTCCTTCTTTCTTATTGATGCTGAATCAATAAAACGTGTTATATTTATTACTTAGATTATCTTTTAAGTTATTAGCACAAAATGAAAAATCAAACAGAAGATGTCCACGATGATATACATAACATGATTTGTTTTTTTTATATATCAATTTGGGTTTATTGGGTAAATGGTGGTGGTGTTTTAAGGTTGAAGGGAATTCTTGTTGGGTTCGGGTCATTAAGAGTATTTATGGTGACGATGGGTGTTTGCGAGGGGGGGGGTTATGGGGTGGTAATTTGTCGGGGGGCACTTGGAGTAGTAATATTAAAGTACTTAAGGAAATTAATAGGCTAGGGACTCAGTTCACGTTGTCGTTTGGTAGGAAGTTGGGGAACAATGAGAGTATACATTTTTGGTTGGATAAATGGATTGGGAATTATAAGTTATGTGATCGGTTTCCTAGATAGTTTAGGTTTGAGAGAAATAAGAAAGTACGAGTTAGAGATAGAGGTTGTTGGGATCATACCAGGTGGAATTGGTGTTGGGATTGGGTCAGAATTCCTAGAGGTAGATCAATGGGTGAGTTTGAGGATTGTATTAGCTAAGTGAGGGATCAAGATCCAACTCGAGATGGTAATGATTCGTAGCAATGGCTGTTGGAAATGGATGGGGGTTTTACGGTGAATGAACTTAAAGAGATGGTGGATGAGAAGGTTCTCGGTCTGAGATCTCAAGTAGAAGAAACTAAGTGGTGCAGGATTGCTCCTCGGAAGGTAAATGTTTTTATGTAGAGGGTTAAATGTGGTCGGATTCCGGTTAGGACTCTTCTCGATCATATTGGTGTGTATCTCCATTCTACATTATGTCCTCATTGTGAGGAAGCTATCGAGACAATATATCACGGTATGGTTCGATGTAAGTTTGTTTCCTTGGTTTGGTCAAGTATTTGCGCTTCGTGGAATATTGGTTCTTTTGTTGGTTATTCTTTACATGATGTCTTAAACTTGGCGGGTCTTGGGTCGGCTAAATTACGTTTGCATTGGCAAGCTGTGATATGGACTTCGCTTGATCTCATATGGAAATCTCGAAATAATAAAGTTTTACGGGCTAAACAGATGTCGATTGTTGATTTGGCGTTCGAGATTCAACTTACAGCTTTCTTTTGGGTTTTACACAGGTCCAACAGTTTGAGTATATTTGGGTCGATTGGTGTAATGGGCCTGCATCTTTGATATAAATTAATGCGCGTATTTAGGGTCGTTGTGTGTCATAGCTAGAAAGTGTGTGATAGTGTGGTATTTGGCAAACATGCCTACATACATTCCTCATGTGCCTGTTGGTCCATGTTCGCTTTTAGTTTTGTTTGTTTTGTTTTGGTATTTTGAGGTTCTATATGTTTTGTTAGCTTATGCTTTCCTTATGAGGTATGTCCAATGAGGTGTCTTGGTGTTTTGCTTGTTGTTTTAATAATAGTTGACATTTTGAAAAAAAAAATGGAAAGAAAAGTCAAATGCAATTAATATATAATAATGCTTTTAGGAAAAATAAAATTAGAGTTAATTACATTTTTGGTCATTGTGGGTTACCGGGTATAACGATTATGGTCCAATAGTTTAAAAAGTAACGGATCCTGTCCAAAATCCGACGACACGTAACAAGTTTGGTCCAATTTTTCGTTGACTATTAGTTTGACCAATTAAGACATGTGAAATGACTAAGATACCCTCATCTTAATGGACTAAAAGTGTTACAACCGACAAACCATAAGGACTAAAAATGTAGTTAACTCATAAATTTATAAGACTAAAAAAATAAACTTTTAACAACTAAAAACTTTTATAGAAATTAAAACTATCTAGAAAAATCGAAATAAATTCTGAAATTTTTATCACAACTAAATTTAAGTAAAAACTAATTTTTCTTTTTAAAAAGAAAGTGAATTTTAAAACTTACGAAAACATTTTTAACGATTTAGTAACTAAAACTGCTTTTTATAATAGTTATAAAAACTACTTATAAGTTGACGGATATTTGAAAACTAATTTTCTTATAAAGAAATCTTTGATTCTCTTCAAACAATTCTATTTTCTAATTACTTTTAAAATTTATACATGTTTTTATGTACGTTTTATTGCACGTTTTTATATAAGTTTTTATGAACATTTTATACACATTTTTATATACATTTTTATATACGTTTTATACACGTTTTTATATATATTTTTATCTATATTTTTATCTATGTTTTTATATGCGTTTTTATCTATGTTTTTATATATGTTTTATATACGTTTTTATCAACATTTTTATCTATGTTTTTATATACATTTTTATACACGTTTTTTTTATCTACGTTTTTAAAAATTTATATAAAAACGTATATTTAAACGTATATAAAAAGTAGATAAAACGTATATAATGTATACAAAAATATAAAAAAATGTATATAAAAGCGTATATAAAAACGTAAATAAAAACGAAGATAAAAAATGTGTATAAAACCGTATAGAAAAAGTATATAAAAATATATAAAAACGTAGATAAAAAATGTATATAGAAGCGTTGATAAAATAGTAGATATATAAAAAAAACGTATAATTAAACGTAGATAAAAACGTATATAAAAATGTGTATAAAAATATGTGTATAAAAGCGTGTATAAAAAATATATGTAAAAACGTGTATAAAAAATGTGTGTGTAAAAACGTGTATAAAAAATATGTGTGTAAAAACATGGACTAAAGGTGAAACACTCGACAAACCACAAGGACCAAAAAAGATGTAGTTAACTCTTTTATTTAACAATATAGATAAAAAGACAAAAATGCTCTCAGATTTAACGGTCAACAAAAAATTGGACCAAACCTATTAAGGGTCGTCAGATTCTGGACAATATCCGTTATTTTTTAAACTATTGGACCAAAACAGTTATACTGGTAAACCACGAGGACAAAAATTGTTACTCTTTTATTTAAAAAAGATAATTAAAAAAATGAAAAGAAATGTTTAGGGTGCGTTTAGTTGAGGGAAAACACCCTTGTTTTCCATAAAATATTTTGTGGAAAACAAGAAAAACATAGATCGCGTTCAAATTAGTGTTTTCCAATAAAATTCTCTACAAAACACAAAATTCCTATTTCCAACTTTAATATACAAAACTACAAAAACACTTCTTTTTTGTTTTTGTAACAACCGGTAAATTTCACCTCGTATTAAACTAATATAATATTCTAACGAAAGAATCTTATGCATTTTCACGCCCAATTTTTTTTTTTTTTTTTTTTTTTTTTTTTATATAAACGATATCCTTTTATTTGATCACAACAATTGGCCAATGTGATGAAACTCACATCTTTAATAAACATAAACATCTTTATATGTAAAACTCTAAAAGTTTTCAACTTTTATTTACCACATTACGTTATTTTGTTAACATACAATTATTAAACGTTCAAATTAAACGTTAGCCATTTACTTGAGTTTTCACGGAACTTTTCAGGATATTAAATTTACTATTAACTCCTACTTAATATCACTCTAAACTTGTTTTAGATTAAATAACATTTAATCACCCCAATAACCCACGACTCAGTATTATAATTGAGTATATTTTTAACATTTTTATAAGCTTTATATTTTTACCTTACCCGATATTAAGCTTCGCAACTTAAGGACCTAACGTTTGTAATTACTGGGATCAAAACATACCCGCTATACCAAGACTTAACTATTAAGCTAAACAAAATATCTGAAGCACATCAAACGCAATTTGATTTTCTTCTTTATCTAGACCGACACCCACCCAATAATTTGAGATAGGATCAATGTCCACGCCTCTCTACTTTTCTCCTTATCTTCTGTTTAATAAAACAAAAGCAGATAGATTTTAATCTATCATATCCCATCTCCCTCTCAAGTGTTCCAACTCCATCTCTCTCTCCCATATCCACCGCCACTCCATATCACACCGCCTCACATCACCACCACTTCTGCTACTGTCTCACGCCACCTGTTCATTATCACCTGACGTCAGGAACGAAGAAAGACAAGACCAAGACAAGACCTGGGTTGTGTTATCGAATTGATTAGAGTTCCGTTTGGTTTATGTTGTGAAAACATAGAACCACCATAGACGCACCACCAACTCCACCTTGTTCCATCCCTTCTTCCTCTCGTTATGTTGTAAGTCGTCATACCGTTGGTCTTGTTGATTACCCTTTTATTTAAAACCGTATGATAAATATTTCGAATGGTTTTCGTGGATATTAAAACTGAATCAAAGCATGTTTTTAACAAAGATTCGCGTGGTGATTAATCAGTAAGTGGTGTTTGTTTAGTATTGGAGTTTGGTTAGGTTAGGATTGGGTCAACCAGCGTCTGGTCATGTTAAACCCATGTGGGTTCGGGTCAAGCATAAGACCAGTTTAGGTCTCGATTTGGGATTGATTTACTTATTTGATTAATAGTTGTGTATTTGCTTATTTGGTTAGTTTTGTGGTTGTTTGGTTCGATTCACCACAACAACACACGAGGGATGCGTTTGGTTGTTTTTCAGTCGAGAAAGAAACACCACATAAGTGGTTTTGTGTTTTGTTTGCTTACTTCTGTCCAACACCAGCCCCAACGGTTGGTGTTTGGTTCTGCATATTTCGGCCCATTAGGGGCGTTTATTTCTGTTTAGTTTCAGGTCATCAAGGGTGCCTTAAGACCTGCTTATTCAGCCCCTAAAAGGGTGCGTTTGAATCTATTACTTCAGCCCAAATATGGGTGCGTTGTCCGCTGATTCTCAGCTTCAAAAGGGTACGTTTGTTTACTAATTTTACGCACCAAATGGTGGAGTTTGTTTATTGCGGTCAGCCCCAACCATAGGCGTTTGGTGTCGCGTTTCGCAACCAAACAGGCGTTGAATCCTTTTATTTTCGATTATTTGAGTGTGTTTGGATGACTTATTTTACGCATAAGGGGTGTTTGGAAGTACATATTTTATATATATAATCTGTCTAGAATTAGTTCATACGAAGCGATGGCCGTAAAATATTTTTGGCAACGTATAACCTTAAAAATATGTTAGTACCCTTAATTACCTTCCGGGATATAAAGAGCGTCGAAACGGACTTATAACGAAGAAGATCGACGAATTAAGATTGATAAAATATAAGACATTTTGTGACAATTGTTTAATAATTCACTTGCGATATGATTTTGAAACAAGGTTTTGGACCCTTTCTAGTCCGAACCGGCTTAAGTGTAAAACACGAAAGTTGTCCGAAATGATGTTTTACTTTAGGACGTGAGGTTTTAAGCTTGAAAGTGTAAAATGAAGGATTTAAGCTTGGTCAAAGTCGGACCATTTTACGAAAAGGTCAAAGTTGCTTATTTTCCGGAAAATAGTATATATTGTTTAAGTGTCATTTTGCACAACAAGTGAAAATTACAAGAGTGAGTTTGCATTATTACTTTACTATGCGATGTTTTATAAACTTTAGCATATTCACAACTTCGTTATTATTAGATTTCGATGTTTTATAAACCATATTTGATTTTTAGATTGCACTTTTGGATGTAGTGATCCAAAAGGCGTCTCAGTCCGTTATTGCTCTATTTTGTCATATCAAATTATAGTAGCTTTGTCGAATCATTTTATATTATCTAATACGGGTTATGTGAAATATGGGAACGTCCAGATAAACAAGCGGGTCATGCCGAAATTTTCTAAAATTTCTATACTTGGTAAAATTTCTACAAAACTCTATTTTCTCAAATTCGAGTCAAACACATAGAGTCAATACAAACTACAATAAATTTGAGCCCACAAGATACTCAACTTGTTCTCCAAACATGTTCTCCAAAAACATAACCTAACTAAAATCGACTTATCTTTCGTCGTTCTCTACTCAACTTGAGTCTTGGTCGATAATTATTGACTATTCCATATAATGTATTGTGACGCACATTATGCTTTGGTGCGAGTTGTGTTTGACGTGAGTACATTACGAGTCTTTGCATTCTAATCACCACACGAATAATGATACAAAACTTTTTACAACAAATATACGAAACTTCCACGAAAACTAAAACATATTATCTTTTGAAAACTCATACGAATCAATTACTTTTCGCGTGTTATATTCTGAGGCATATTACATATCTATTAGGTGGCGCCAATTCGTTATCGTCATGTTTTGTTTGACATCGCTTGCATTACCTTAATCATCATACGCTCAGGTGAGTTCATAGCCCCACTTTCTATTACTTAATTGTTTTACAAACTCTTGGGGGAGATACATGCTATATTTTTAATCCAACACAAATGCTTTGAATTGTACGTTATATCCAAATGCTTTATTGTCACTAAGTATTCTATTGCCATGTTTGAAGTCCCTACTAGGGGTGAGCAAATGGACCGAGAACCGACCGGAACCGAGAATCAGATAGGAACCGAACCGAACCGAACCGAATTTTAGAACCCGATTCGGTTCTCGGTTCTCCATTATTAAATTTCGGTTCTCGGTTCGGTTCGTCCGAACCGCGGTTCTCGGTTCAAACCAAGAACCGCCCGACTTTCATAAGTGAGGATACTTTTCTTTCTTTTGATCGAGTAACGTAAATATTTATTGTGATAAATTTAATCGTCTTCTTTTAATTAATGTCATGATAATATTTATATGCTTCCTCCCAATTTCATTATGTTTTCTATTTCTTACCAATTGATAGGTGTTTTTGTCTAGGAACCTCTATAATTTCCTTTGATTATTTTTTTGGTGCGAATGTTGTTCATGACCACTCTTATTTAATTAGTAAGATTTTGGTACAAATCAATTAATTTTTGAAAATGAGCGTCCTACTTGTCTACTTCAAACAAATGGATTTTCACTATCATGTTATCATGCACTATTCGTACTTTTGTTTGGTTCACTTTAAGCTAATACTCTAGTATTTAGTATAAAGATTTGTAACCGATTCATATCGCTAACCCATAAAAGTTTTGACTTTATAAATCTATCTTGAGTCCAAAACTATAAAAGCATGCATCAACTTTAAAACTTTATATACATGAAGAGTTACATGTCATAAAAGATATAGTCGTAATAGATGCGTAGTTATTTTTGTCTATACATGTTTAGTGCATTTTTATGTTGGAGTTCAAAAATAAAAGTAACATGTCATAAGATTTATTAACGTATTATGCGGAAGATCAAACATGGTCTAAACGTATTATTTGTAGTTTACATAATGTTTTTTCTTAAAAATCGGTTCTAATCGGTTAGACCCGCAAGGAACCGAGCCGGAATCGAACCGAACCGGAACCGAAACATGCTACTCGGTCCGGTTCTGGTTCTTCATTATTGGAAATTTCGGTTCTCGGTCTCTCGGTTCCGGTTCGGTTCCGTCGGTTCGAACCAAAGCTCACCCCTAGTCCCTACATCATGCACCATTAGTCACTGCGGTGGCGCGAATATTGTGAATAGGCCTATTGAATTAACACACCCGTTCTTATTGACCCGTTAGGAAATCGAACGCACTATATTCGAATCAATAAGGTAAATTGGCAAGTTTACCTACTAGGGCTGCGATGAAACGATTTTACCAATTTCTATTGGTACGAGGTTTACGCTTTGGTTGTCATGAACTTAGTGAAATAAATGCTATTTTGTTTTCAACGATGAGTGTGAAATAATGTAACTCACGCTACGAATATTGTGTTCAAACGAATTAACTAAATCTATGGATTTCACTCAACCTTTGTGTTGACTGTTTTAAGCATGTTTTATCTCAGGTATCTAAGGCATATACTTCATGGCGTGCATGTGGACTTATCATAGAGTTGCGGTGACGACGCGTCTTACATGGATTTTATGCACTTTAAAACATCGTTTGAATTGTAATAAATTTAATTCCGCACATGTCTAATTTCATTTGGGACCTACACTTTGTAAACTCTGATTGTTTTATTAAATCAAACGATGTGTTTTTCAAACGACACTTTAGGTCGTTCAATATAACTGTGATTGTGATGCTATGACACCAACCCAGAATTATATTCCATTGCAAAGCAGTAATTTGGGGTGTGTGGTTTTCACCTATTTTCCTTTGAAATACCCCTAATCCGTTTTCGTCCATTTTTATACATTTTTTTCCATTTTTAACCGTTTATATACGTTTTTGTACCTTTTTATATGTTTTTGTCCGTTTTCATATGTTTTTTACGTTTTCGTCCGATTTTTACGTTTTCTTCCGATTTTTTACGTTTTCGTATGTTTTTTGCCATTTTTGTCCACTCTTTTACTTTTTTTCTGCTTTTTTACGTTTTCGTCCGATTTTTTTTACGTTTTGTCTGTTTTTTGCCATTTTTGTCCACTCTTTTCGTTTTTACGCTTTTACGTTTCGTCCGATTTTTTACGTTTTATCATTTTTGCCATTTTGTCCACTCTTTCGTTTTACGCTTTTTACGTTTCGTCGATTTTTACGTTTTATACATTTTTACGTTTTCGTCGATTTTTACGTTTTATATAAAAGGCGGCGAAACGTAAGAAAATGGACAAAACGGAAAAACGTAAGCGAAAAGCGGACAACGTAATAAAATGGACGAAACGTAAAAAGCGGACGAAACGTAAAAATGTATTTAAAGACCCATGACCCATTTGACCCATGACCCAAACCGACCCGACCCGTTTGCCACCTCTAATAAAACAGATAAAAATGTTCAAAAACATATAAAAACGTACAAAATGGATAAAAGATACGTTTGCCACCTCTAATAAACGGATAAAATGCGTACAAAATGGATAAAAGGATGAAATATGAAATTTTACTTTATGTCGAATTTAATGTTTTATGTTGAATTGTAGTCGCGAAGATTTTTTCACGTTATTTGATGTTATATTTTACTTTTCTAATTCTTTATTTTCTCGTATTAGATTTTTTACTTATTTTATAATTTAGTTTGTTAGATTATAATATTTGTTTTATGTTTTGAAGATGTTTTATAATATTGAAGGTGAATAGAGAATTGAGATAGAAAACAACACTTAAACATGTTTTTTTGTTTTGCAAAATAGAAAACACAAACACATATTTCTCAAGCTAAACGCGTTTTTTAAATTTTCCGTTATTTTGTGGAAAAAAAAAATGAAAGATCTTAAAATTTTGTCGAAAAATTATTTATTTATAAAAATTTAGCACGCAAAGAGTGAGTTGGTAGGCAACGAGGCGGAGTTGAACCACACAGTTCGGCACCACCTCACTTGGTTACCTCCGCCCCTTCCGTCATTGTTTACTCCACCAAATTCATTCATTCATTCATTTCAGATCCAATTTCATCAGAAGTGAGAAGTATATGATCATTATTTCCAAATGTCAGCAGTTACTTCCAATTTCACACTCTACCCACACTATAATCAACCATCACCCCTCAAAACTAGTTCAAACTTCACTAATTGCAAACTGCCAATTTATTCAAGTCTTCATCAGGTATACATACATCACCATATTTGTTAAACTGTTTTCACACATTACACTTCAAGTTAAGGCTTGTATGTGTCTTCTCAACAATACGATAAGATAATGTGTTTTTACTACTTTTTACACATGTCTGTATGATTATTATGTTATACAAGCGCTTGTGAATGTAAACATAAATATTAGCCAATTATTAAATGTGTATAAATACATGCTTCTTCCTGTTGAGGTTACGCTATCCATTTCCTGGCCACCGGTACCAAGATGTGTACCTAGTGAGGCTTGAACGTCAGACCTCTTGCCGGGAGGTTACTAGGATGCATTGGTGGTGCTTGCAATTCTAAGCATGTGTAGAAATAAATATATAATTGTTGTGGTGAAGAAAACTCATATTGCGGATGATTGGTGGGATTTTGTGCCCAAAATAAAAAAAATTGGCTAATTTGTAAAAGATTTTGGCACATTTAGTCCCCTTCTTTTTTTTAAATGGGCATTTATGGCCCATTGAAAAGTTAAATGGGCACTAACGAGCACATATTTTCTTTCAATTGGAGAACATTACAATCGTTTTTTAGAAAAAAAGTTATAGATATAATATATTCAATTTTTTAAATATAAATGAGGTGTTACATTTAAGGAATTTATTTCGTCGGTTTAGGTCTTTTCTAAAACAATTCGTATAATATGAGCCCGTTTAGCTTGTGCTCGTTTAAGCCCGTGCCCGCCCGGCCACCTCTAATTTAGAGGCCTAAACATGTGACTACTTTTGTGCCTAAATGGATGTGGAGGTGGTTTAGTGGTTTGTGAAATTGTGGGTCCTGTCTGTCAACAACAGAATATGCCATGTAGGTTTAGGCATATAGTTAGGCATACGAGGCATGCCAATCAATGTTCTTTATGTAAATTGGGTTACAATTGATAATAGTGATTTTTATTTAGAGCTATTCGAATATATAACTTTTGTGTTCCTAGCTGTAGAGTGGAACATTATGCATTGATCTGTCACCCAAGCGTCAGTCAAGGAGGTCGTGCGCGAAGTCAAATATTCAGATGACATTAGTTGATGAGAGTTTTGGTAGAGCCAAAGCTGTTATAAGTCCCTCTGAAATCTTGGTAATGCAAATGTGTTTTCTTCGCGTATTTGAATTGAGTCAGTGCGCGTAGACTGATGCTATTGGTTATTAATCGGTTTGCAGGCGTATGATCTTGTTCAAGGACCTCTTGTAAGTTCTATCTATTCTCTCTATATCTTGTCGTTATTGTAATTAACTAATACTGATATTGTTCTATTTGCTAAGTCGACCTGTGTGATTGTTTACTTTAAGTTGCTAGCACTTTGTCTAGTAAATCATAGCGGGTCATACTATTCTTTAGTTGAACCTAATTTATGCTAAGTGGGCTTGTCAAGTACATAAGAGTTATAAAGCTTTGACAATCCATGCACATTTCATGAGTTAATGTTACATCATCAGTGAAAACCGCAAATAATGGTCTTATTTCGTATTCTGAACCCATCTATATCTAGAGGAAAAACATAGTGTCTCGATGCCGAGTTGACGACCCTTTTTCGGAGTTACCCCCTATAAAACTAGGAAGAACATTTGTGCTATCAGTGTACTCGCTTCATTATTTTCATATGAAAACTGTCAAAATGATCCCTGCATAATTTTTAAAACTCATATCTTTGACTAAAGAGTCATTTTTCACCCTTGGTTCATACTTTATATGGTGCCACTTACATCCCTAGCTGACTTCATCATCTTATTTAACATGCGTATGTTACTCCCTCTTACAAGTTTTTTTTATGTCTGTCCACTGGCTTCACTTGCTGCTTTCTTGTTTTTTTTTTGTTGTTGTTAGTTTATACCTTTCTCTGTTACAGTACTCTCGTACAACCATGTACAGTTTAGAGAATTAGAGCATATTTTTTGCTTTGTTTGTGAAAGAGAAGTGTTTGAGCATAAAGTATCTGAGCTGTTTTGTAACTGTTCCTTTTCAACTTGTGAAGAAAGAAGAACGCGTGCTAAGCCGTTCATGTGTCTGTAACACTTATGTGATATATATTTTCTCTTTGGTATAGATTAGGTGCAAGAACACTTAATAGCACTCTGCTGCCAGTCACTGGCATGTTGTTTTTTTTCTTTATCTTATGCTTGTTTTTTATTTTGCTTTTCACATTGTATGCACAGGTTCGATGGAGTTACATAGCAGATAGAAGAGTACCTTGTCCACCAACAGCTGTTCTTTTGCATGGCATTTTAGGTAGCAGGAAAAACTGGGGTATGTGTTGTACTAAACATTTAAGCTGTAAAGCAGTCAGTCATGCTTGTGATTTAATCAAATTGTATGATGTGTATATTAGGAACCTTTGCTCGGAGATTAGCAAAGGAATTCCCAAACTGGCAGGTAAGTCAATATGTATTACGCAATTACGATTTGAAAAATCTTTTACTTAGTAATTATCATTGTGGTAAGTGGCAGTGAATTTTTTGTTGTCGCTATCTGCTCCAATCTTTCATATGGCACACAGACACTCTTTCCACTTCAATGTAGTTATCAACCACTTTTATACAATCAAAAATTTGTTATCAACTTTAAATCTGTAAGAAACTTTTGTTACACCCATAGCTTGGACGCAAAGGATAATATGATTAGAGGTGCAGAACTGGGCCTAGTCTAAGACGAGTCCTTGTCCCGATGCCTGGTGATAACAAGTCCGGTATTGGGACTGGTAATTCTGAAAGGCCCAGTATCTTGCCCGAGGAACTGGTTATAAAAGTGATAAGTGATAAGTCGAGATAGAATTGCTGGCAGTAGTTCTAATAGTTTATGCACATTGATGAGTATACAAGTTGGAGAGAGAGAAATATGCACACACATAATCTGTTACATGCTTTGCATACAAGATATGTAAAACCAGTTCCCCTCCCTTCACAGTAATTAGGCCTACAATGGGTCTGGTCTTGCTGTGGATCCCCATTTATATGACTGGGTGTGCATCAAAAATCTTGATCCACTCATCCCCTAAATTGTCCTATTAAAGTGGGTCAATACTTGGTCGGTCCATAATCCATCTGCCGAGATCCATGTTTAAATATTAAAAAGAGTATTGTCCATTACCATTGTTCGTTCAGTGTAATATTAATGTGTGGTCTTACAAGTATACTGTTTCTAATATGATAGAATGGGAAATCTTCCCTACTTGGTCACACAGAGATTAAAGGAGTGAGAAAGTGTGTGATTATTTTATATATAGGAGGGAAAAAGTATTTGATTGGTTAAGACTTGGGTTATAGAGAGGATTAAGAAAATGTGTGGGCGTGTTAGCAGTTATTCTAGCTACATGGCCAAGTACCTATATTATCAACCCCATGAATCCATGACAGTATCTTACGGATTACTACAGCTGCTCTTAGGTCCATGTTCTTTTTGTTTGGCCGAGTTCTTTTGCAGACTAAAGACTATATGCTTTATAAGTATTTTAACATTTATTTTTTGTGTTGACTAAAATGTGTAGACTAGAAGCCTTTCCAAAAAAAATGAAAAACTTTGACTTGCAATAAAGTTAGTTCGGCCTTAGCGTTATGTGAAGTGATACTTGTCATTTATCTTTAAATCAATCTCACAGTACAAATATGCGATTCTTTATCACTTTTCACATGTATTTTTGTTTTTGTTTTCACAGTTCCTCTTGGTCGACCTACGGTGTCATGGTGACTCAGCATCTATCTTGAAGACAGGACCTCATAATGTTTCATCAACCGCTCTTGATGTTCTAAAGTTGGTGAGCACTCTTTTGTAGTTTTGAGATCATATATATGCATAAATAATTAAATATTTTATTCTAAATCCGTCCCAGTTTATCCTGGATATTCTCATAATGAATCAATGGGCTTTAAGTTATCTTTATACAGCTAAAGTTAGTTAAACACATGCTTTAGTTGACTTCCCTACTTATCTATTTAAACGAAACTTGGATTGACAATTTTCCCTCTTTCATTTGGAGTAGCTTGGTCATCTTAGAGTCACTCCAAGAGTCATAATTGGTCACAGCTTTGGAGGAAAAGGTAATGCAAACATAAAATTCACAAGTAATTAACATTTTTATACTCCTAAGCTATTGTAGTACCCTATAATTTATAAATCTATTATGTGGTTCAGTTGCGCTGAGCATGGTTGAACAAGCTGCAAAGCCACTTGCACGTCCTGTCAGAGTAAGTCCATATGGCTAGATAGTGCAAAACCATCTAATTATGTGTAAGCAACTTTTTATCACTCTGGTCGATGTTTCTGTACTTAATAGTTTTATATGTTTATTAATTTTCAAGGTTTGGGTTCTAGATGCTACACCTGGAAAGGTTAGAGCAGGTAGAGACGGAGATGATCATCCTGCAGAATTGATCACGTTTTTAAGTGCATTTCCAACCAAGGTGTGTAAGATGTAGGCTATTTCTTGTTATGTTCAGTTTATTACTCTATTTGGTTCCATGATCACATTCCTATTCAGATTTCAAGTCCCGTTGGGATCTTGTTATCTTGATTAATCTCATAACAAGCAGTATTATCTTTCTCACTCTAAAAGTTTATTTTTGGTCGATATATTATAAAATTTTGTGAAGTGATGTGAATGCTTTTAGCATCTTGGGATAATTGTGATTATGCAATAGTATTACTGTGTTAACTTCTATGATTTAACTTTTCTAATATCTTTTTTCAAGGAAGGTTGTATCAAAAAGGGAAGTCATACAGGCTCTTGTACGTGAGGGGTTTTCTAACGATGTGGCACAGGTAAACTTTTTAAGACAACTACTAAAACTTGTACTTTCTAATGACGAGCATGTTTTCTACTTTAGAAGCTTAATTGTTGATGCAGACATGGAGCTCTATCACATTATGATATGTTTATCTTACATGCATTTACTTTTACACCACCTTCATATTTAGAGCTGAGATTTGTGTGTTATGTCATTAGACAGTTTATTTTCAATAGTAGATATTAAAAGCTTTCTTGTCGATAATAACTAGGGTAGTGCCTTGATATTTCCTATGGTTGATAATTGTTTGCAAATCATTGAGACGTCAAACCGTGTAAAGTGTAATTGACTCATCTTTTAACCTTTTGTCACTGCAGTGGGTAGTTACTAATCTTCGGCAGACTAACCCTTCCGATTCATCTTCTGGATTTTCTTGGATATTTGACCTTGATGGAATTGCTGAAATGTATCAATCATATGAAGACACAAATTTATGGTAATTTTGCTCATAATACATATATCATTGCCAAAGAAACTCTTTTTCCGAATTTAAAAGTTCTATGCTCCTATTGCCGCAGCTACTATATAGTAAATTTACAGCTAAAATCAAAATTAGATTTAAGAAACAGTTAACTTATGCAATAAGCCCCTTTGGCATCCATTTTTTAGAGTCTCTTCTTGGGACAAAAATGTAAATTTAATCTTAGAATTTATATCTGTTGAAAATTGTTCAAATTGTAGTTCCATGAAACAGTGGACTGGAAGGCTCTTTCCAACTGTCGACTTTATTGCTGATTAGAGTTTGATTTTATGCAGGGATGTGGTGGAAGATGTACCACGAGGTGTACATGTTAATTTTTTAAAAGCAGAAAGAAGCTTGCACAGATGGGCACTTGGAGATCTGCAGAGGATTCACGCAGCTGAAGAGCAGGCTTCTCAAGAGGGTGGTGGTGTCGAAATGCATGTTCTTGAAGATGCAGGCCACTGGGTATGTTCCTATTTTCATATTTTAGTCTCTTATACTTGATAATCACAATACATGCCCCTTCGGTCAAAAAAAAAAAAAAAAATGCCCCTACATTTATTTTTGAGATTGATGATAACCATATCTATATGGAGTTTTAACTTCCCAATTTTTAAAATATATTTATATGACTATTCTACCCTTGAATGTTCTGTTTTTATACCCCTAAAGTGTAGTTATTTTTTCCCGGAAATGAGAAGAAATGTTAAAGTTGAAACACTCTCCGAGTAATACCTTAACTGACGAGTACCCCAAATTGGAAATCCTTTGTAACTGTAGACAAACTGAAGTATCTACATGTAAACAGATTCACAGGAATTTCGTGTTATTTCATTGAGGGGTGAAGATCTAGGTTACAAGACTAGGAAAACAGGAAACTAAATAACGTAAACTAGAAAAGGAATCAAGACAATTTACACCTAATTACAGCCTATAACAATGTGAATTACAACCTAATTTTATTTGTGATATATAATTTAACACTAATCTAATCAATAGATGTATTGATTAAAGCATATAATAACAAGAAAAATATTGAGTCACAAACAAATCCTCTGATGTCTGCTAAAAAGTGGCAACCCAATGTATATTATGACAAACATGAATATATCAGCTGCAACAAACACTGAAAATCAAAAGAGGCAAACCTCGCAACACGCAATAAGGTTACTTTTAACCTATGTTAGAGATAGCATAGTAACATTTTCCTTTTGCAAAATGCAATAGAATTATATTTCTATCATAGAATTCCCATACCGTATCAACACATCCAATAGCATCGACTTTTAGTACTCAAGGGTCCCCCTAAGTGTCTATCCTTAGCAGTTCCTAGAAGTGGCAAGATGGGCAGGCCAGTTAGATTGGGTAAGGTATCAACTAAGTTTGGGGTGGAATAGGTCCATTTTTTTAATACGGGTTGAAATAGGCTGCATCTAAAATTTTTTTATTGTCCAATCTTGTATTTATTTTAAATACTCACTGCTTCATGAAGAAAAATTGTTTTTATTGCAATAACAATCTTAAACCGCGAGTAGTTGATTTTGGAGATGCAAACATCAAAATTCGATTTTGGCTGACTTTAAACCCTTCTGACCCTGTACCCCTTCTAAATTTTTCCATTTAACTATTTTGAGATAAAACATGACCATGTAATATGCCTCAGATTCTGTCTGTTGATGCTGCTGCAACTTTTCTGACAGATAAATGATACCGATCATATGATTTTTTCTTCAGGTACATGCTGATAATCCAGACGGGCTCTTCAAGATTTTATCGTTCTCATTTCAAGGCGTGTGAATTCAAGGAACTTGGTTTTGCCATTCAAGTTCTAGCTATGTCATGCTTTCATGCAGCTTCTCGCTATTGTGTGCATCCTCTGCAATTCTGAGGTCACAACTCGGCTTTTTCCCTGTACTATTGCAATCTACTTGGCAGCTAAATTGGAGATCAAGGATTATAGTGCCCATAGTGTTCAGAGTTACATATAACATAGCATGTCATTTATTGTATTATTATTGAATGTTACATGGTTTTCCTTTTTAATTTTAAGTGACGATGCACAAATTCATTATGAAGTAGTTTGTTTAACCTTTAGCAGATGCTCATATATAATGCAACTAGGTTTCTTCTGATGTAGCATGAAAGACCTTTGCTATGGGTACTGTCGACTGACAAAAACTATAAAATGCATTGGGGATATACTATACTGTTTTATCAACGGTCACGAAATGTGTCAGCTAATATTGTGTATTTTTCTGAACAATTACATTTCATTAGACCGCTTGTCATGGAGGTGGTGATTTACAAAGATAGAGTTTAAAGTTTATTACTAAGAGGCTAAAGTGTCGTAGCACCGTAACACCAAAAAGTTACTGTCACATCAACTTCACATCGGCTTTAACATTTTAACACAAACACCTAAAAAATAACCCTTTATCATAACATCCGATAACACAACCTTTTTGATACACATTTTAATATTTCATTCATTAAATAAAAATATAAATTACAAATACATAAAAAAAAAACATACATGAATTTAAAAACATGCAGAAAGTTTTAAAAAAAAAAAAAAACCATACACCCCAACGGCTAAACTTCTTTGTCTTGATCTTGATGTTGTCACAAAATATGCTCCATAATGTTTCGTTGAAAATCACGATGCGTATTTGTGTCAAGTATTTCTCTTACCCTTCGACGTTGAACTTCACATCTGTCGATCCACCTACGTTGTCTATTTTGGTCTCGGATTAAAAAACAAATCGTTGAAGTCACTTATTGCATACTTTTGATCTTTTAAAATCATTTTATGCAATATGGTGCAAGAATACATGATTTTACGCATCCTGATAACCTGGTAATGACGTGTTGGTTGTTGTATTATTCCTCAACGTCTTTTGAGAACACCAAAAGCACGTTCGACATCCTTTCATGCACTTTCTTGTCGCTTTTTAAAGTAACTATGTATCTCGTCTTGTGCGACTGTAAATGATTTGATGAAAGTTGTCCACTGTGGGTAAATTTTGTCGCCTAAGTAATAGCCCTTTATAAATACAACTCCATTTACCTCAAACGGAGTTCTGGGCGACATCATCAAGAATGTCATCGAATAACAGAGAATTATCTAAAACATTAATATCGTTATTCGCACCCGCTACCCAAAAAATTGCATGCCAAATCAACAAATCGTGCGAAGCAACAACTTCAAGCATTATAGTTATGTATTTTTTTTATCAACCCTACCATATTGCCCTTGCTATAACACCAGACAATTTTTCCATTCCAATGCATACAATCAATGCTACCAAGCATTTTCAGAAAACTATGAACATACTCATGTCTTGCATATAGATTTTGAATGTCGTTAAAGTTTGGTTTTCTTAAAAATTCCAGCATGAACAAATCAATAATGCGCCTATTAACATTATCTACACAATCACATACGGTATCCTCACCCATTTGCAAGTTTTCATCAAATGCATCGGGTGAGGTGCCATATGCCAATAGGCGTATGACGGATGTGCATTTCATAATAATATACTCAAACTCATTCGACCCGTAGCACCGGATCAGACAATAAAGTAGCATCGGGTCAGAGAATAAAGAATTTAAAATGCTTTGGAAGAGGATCGGCAGTATAAGATTTAATACATTCGACTATTTCTATAAATAGTTTCCGGCTCATACGATATCTTATTCGAAAATAGTATAACGGATACTTACAATCTTCATTAAAATAGTCGGCCATCAAACGTATTTCAGCAACCTCACGTTGATCGGGTTACGGGTCAACCGAGGTTGAGTTTCTTGTTGTTGTAACTCTTGCATATACTCGTACGCTCACATCATAAAGTTAGCGCCAGTTTCGCCATCGACAACAGAAAAGTTGTTAAGCTCTTCATCACTTTGGTTCGGATCCACTGTAAAAGAACAAGCGTTTTGTAGATATGATTTGAATTATTTGTGTGAAAAATGGTTAGATGATAGTATAATATATATAGGTGAGCATTTGAAAAAAAATCAACAAAAAAATAATAATAAAAAAAATTCAAAAGTAGCCGGGTTGGGGGGGGAGGGGGTTTATGATTATTTTTAATCTTATTTCATAACTAGACGTTGGGGTAAAAAGGTTTTTATTTATTTATTTATTATTTATTTCTTTATTTTTTACATGTTCCAACGCACATTGGCCAGACAACTCTCAGCTCAACGTCGCTGTTTAACGCCAGATCACGATATCATAATGCTGGCCAACACGCATCCACGTAGTCATAACGCAACCCTCTACGTTATGGTACATTGGTACCGTATACTTTAAGTGTGTATCATTTAGAGTTTTAATTTATATATCGTAACAAATTCTGCGTCTGCCACCAAACAAGTTTTAGCTTTTGTATAATAACTTTCGAAATAAAGGTTTTAACTTTCAAACTTATGACTAATTCAAGTGAGAAGTTTTGAAGGAAAGCCTAAATATTTTTGTCTCAGCATATTTCTAGTCACATATTTTACTATTTACTATTTTAATTTTTAAATTGAAAAATAGATCTTCACAATCTGGATTTTGTTATAAAAATAAATTATCAATTATTTATTCTCTCTCATATTTACTTTCAAATTCAAATATGTACATTTGAAACTACTTGGGATGTGTTTCTTTTGACCCTAAAGATAAAATCAAGCTTTGCGATTCAAGTCACAATGTTTAGTTTTATTGTACAACCAGGCACCCCTTTGAATTCACAATACAAAACTAGTGTCAACATCATCAAATCATACGTGTAAAAGAAACTATGTACCCATGTGAACAAATTTACTGTCAGAAACTCAATGTACATGTGCGGTTTGATGATGTTCACAATTGTTAATCTTTGTTGTAGGTTTTTACTTAATTGACCGCTTAGAACTCGTGTGGTGTTTGCACGTTTTGTCTGTTCATAACTATTATATACTGTGCATCCCACTCTTCTAATTTTCCTTTTTATTCTTTGTTTTCATGTCTCAGAGGCTTTATCTCGTTTAGAAGCTAAGGGTGCGTTTGGTAAAAGAAATTCGAGAGAAAAGAAATGAAGTAGAGAATAGAATCTCGGAGAATAGAAATCGAGAGAATTTTGTTCAATTCTAATGTTTGGTAACAATGAGACTTGAATAGAAATGAAATTTTTTTATTTAAATAATATTTTGTCTAAATAAAATTCTTAAAAATATTTAAAAAATTATTTAAAAAAATATATCTTTTTTTAAAATTTATTTTTAAAATTTATGTACTTTCTTTAAAAAATTATTAAAAAACTTATTTTTTAAAATGTATTTACTTAAAAAAAAACTTGTTTTAAAAAATATATTTTTAAAATGTATTTATTTAAAAAAAACTTATTTTTTTAAAAAAATATTTTTTATTTTTTCTAAATAACAATTTTTAAAAAAATATTTAAAAAATATTTAAAAAAATTATTTTAAAAAAATTATTTAAAAAAAATATATCTTTTTTTTAAATTTATTTTTTAAAAATTTATGTACTTTCTTTAAAAAAATTATTTAAAAAAATATTTTTTAAAATGTTTTTATTTAAAAAAAAACTTGTTTTTTAAAAAAAATGTTTTTTAAAAATGTATTTATTTAAAAAAAATTATTTTTTAAAAAATATTTTTAAAAAAATTATTTAAAAAAATAATTTGTTTACATATATATATATTTTAAAACAAAATCCATTATTTAACAAAATTATAGTTGTAAAAAAAAAAAAAAAAAAAAAATCAAAATAATAATAATCCATTTCTCCAATTTCTCCACCAAAATAAAGGAAATGGAGCTACCAAATTACACTACCCAAGTCTCTCCATTCTCTTCCAAATTCTCCATTTTCGATTCTACGTATATGCAAACAGAGAAATGGAACCATTCCGATTCTCTTGCTTCAATTCCGCTACCAAACACACCCTAAAGGTTTCATATTTCCATTGAACTTGAAGGTTTTCGGTGATGTTTCACTTATATCCTCAGATAGTGATAGTGATTCGCTAGAGCTAGTTCATTTCTGTTGTGTTTTCGAGTATCACTGAAAGAAAGGAAGCGAAGAAAATGAAGTGAAACAAAAAATGTTAGGAGTGTTTGTTTAAGCTTATATGTGGTTTATGATCTTATTTGTTTTTCGGCTTATATTTCAACCTCTAAATTTTCGGCTTGTTTAGAGATTTGCGGGCTTATATAAGTTAATCATATCATAATACACTTATATAAGTCTATAAATATCAAAATAAGCTAGAAAAATGAGGCTTATAAAATATAAGCTAGAAATAAAAAAAAGCTCATAAGCCCACATACAAGCTTAAATAAACACCCTATTAGTGTTTTCTAGTATCATTTAAGGAGGAAAATAAAATGAAAAAGACAAAAAAATAATGATTTAATTGATTTTGAAATAAAATGTTTCCTTTTAAAATCGGGCTGAAAATATTTATTTCTTGTTTCTTTACTTTTTCTTACTAAAAAAGCTTGAAAAATGAGAATTAAAAGTTTAAAAAGTAAGGATGGTTTTCATTCTATTTGAGTCACTTTACTTCTTAAGTGAATGATATGATCTAAAAAAAAAAAAAAAAACACCCAATCACACATTTCAAATGATACACCTGTAAAATAGATACATATTCAATTAAAATTATCTCTTATTCCGAAATGTGCCGCTAAAAATCTTTTATACTATTCTTATTTTAGTTTTTATCCGCGATTTCTTTATTTTTTTAAATGTATAATTAAACTTTGAGAAGGCAATTCAAAGTGCTGTCCCACATTTGGTTATAAAACATTTGAAATTAGTAAGCAAGGAAGTTGGCGGCAAAACAAAAGGCTCCTCCTCAAAGTCATCAATTATCCTTGAATTTTCATAATTTACTCAACTCAATCGCCCACCCTACCTACTACACTGAAGATCGAAACCCACAAAACAATTCAAATTCTCAACCAAACATAATCCGGAGGTAAATTATCCCAAAATTTTCACTTCACTTTTTATTTATTAAATCTTACCATAATCTCTGTCCTCCAACTGTTTGATGAAATGCTTGACAGGTTTTATAGTCATATTATAACCTATATTAAGGTTATAATATATGTCGCATTTGAACTTACCAAATGCATTTCGTGCGTTGTTATATGGACTTACTTGACTTGTATTTGGCTATTTTTAATTGATGATTTGATATTTATTGTCAAGTTACATATCGCCTATTTTCACTTGAACAAGGGAACTCAACATGAAGTTGCTTACATGAGCTGGCTTGCCAAAGTTGAATTGGCAATTTAATTACCCTTAAGCTGGAATTGGAAAAGTTCCACTTTTTTATTGATCTTTTTCCGTGTTTATATGCAATGCAGGCAGAGATGGTTTCTAAAAAGAGAAAACTCACCGTCAAAAAACCACCTGCGGACACTCCAATGACTCCAAGTGTTTTCAAAAAGTTAATCACCGCCTTTGAATCTTCTAAGTGCGTGTAGTTGTTCCTTCCCTCTTTGTTTTTGTTCATTATATGGCGTGTTCCCTCCTTCTGGAAGGATTTGGTAATGTTTGTTAAGCTCTGCATAAACTAGTTTAATTCCTACATCAAATTTTGAGAAATCTTAGGGTGTGTTTAGGTGTAGAAAAGTAATTTTAATTTCAATATCTGACTATCTAGAAAAAAAAAATAGGGCGGAAAGTGCTAGAAATTTGAAAACGTGTTTAGATGAAATCTCTTAGAAAAATGAAAAGTATAAGGAAAATGCAAGGAAACATGTTGAAAAGTATAGATCTCACTTCTTTAATGATTAGTTATAGAATAGAAAAACCATTTTGCTGATTTAAAAAAGATTTCTGGAAAATATTTGATCTAAACATGTTTCCAATTCTCAGTTTTCCTTGGAATTTTTTCTGGAAAAGACCTCTATTTTTCTCCAACTAAACGCAACCTTATTTTTTCTCGAACAGAGAAATGACTTACATACCCATATATCGAGCTTTCAAACCGTTTCTCTTTCCATTTTCTTGTTTATTTGAATTTTTATTGTAGAAATGCTAATATAACCCATACTATATTTTTCCATGTATACTATGATTAATAATACCCTATTCTTAAATTGGTTCAAACTAAAGTTCTGCTCTTTGTATAATCAGGGTAACAAGTCACAGCTCTTGAAAAGTACATATAATTTGCTCATTCTGTTATCTTCAAAGCAGCAGGTTTGTATAGGCAATGGAACTGATTTGAATGAATTGTTCATCAAAACTAATGACGATGAAGTTTTGTTTAGTTTACAAGATGTATATACACTCTCCAGTATTCTGTTCAAAGATCTTCAAAAGAGGTTGACGCAGTTGCACTGTTCTAAGCATGGCCTATCTGCCAGCCGATCACTTGAACTAGAAGAACTAAGTTTATTGATAAGATGTTGTATGGTAATCTTGACCCTTCATGTGCCCCAAGAACATCTTTTGGAAAGTGGACAAGTTCTTATCTTAGTATCTAAAAGTTGAGTTTACTTGAAGTAGCAGGAACAACAATCATTCAAATCAGTTCCTATGTTGTCAATGCATGTATAGTGGTGAAAATCCTGAAGACTCATTTGCTGAGGTTGCATCTGTATCATCCTTAGAGCTCTTTAATTCCTGCATTCCTTCTATCAAAACAATCCATGAGGTACTTTCCGATATAAACTTTTCCTATTTATAATCATGTTTCACTTGGCTAAACATGGTTTATATTGAAAAGTTAACTAGTGTTTTACACTTTCTAATGATAAAAGTTTCACTTAACCATCAACGGTAGTCACTCCACATAGAAGTAATATTTGTATACAAGGAGTATGATTTATAATGATATCTCATGTGCAACTGAACAGGTGCTCATAGACGAGCTTTTGGTGCATGGTCAGCTAAGAAGGTATCTGCAGATTATCGATTCTCTTTCTCCTACAAATGAGCGTTTATTTAAGCATGGCATTATTGGAGGTGACTTTGGTGTAATAATGGAGATAATATGTTCTCATTTTCACTGTCAATCTCTGATGAGGGGCTCTCCAGGATTTTTAATAAAATAACGTGGGTTCATTTAATAAGGTCAAGTCTGCTGAAATTAGCACTGTTGCAGCCAGAGCATTGCTGCAAAACCCCATTGTGCTTTCATCACCCAAATTATTGCAGGCTCATATCGTTTCATTGGTTTCTGGTGTTGTCGGTGTTGGCATAAATAGTGAAACCCTCAAACCAGATCCTACACTACTCGATTTCTATCTTTCAGCATTTGAAAGCTCAGTTATGTTGTATACACAGCATATGTCCATTTTGAAAACTGAGAACCATTCAACAGATGCCAGGGGCTTACCGGTCAACATGCCTTCTTTTGAGTCTTATATTGAGCCCGCTAAGATGCAGAAACTAGATGAAATGATAAATAGATTAAACGGCTCATGGAATTTAAATATCAGAAAAAAACTTTTTAAGAGAAAGTCCGACCTCCTAGCTTCCTCTATTGAGTATATACAGCAGAGCCTGTGTGTATTAGACACAGCATGCAGAGATGAGATTCAATCTCTTTTAAGATGCATATTAACAAGGGCTGCTAACGATGTTTATGATATAGAACTGCCTCTTAATGGTGATGCTAGTTTACAAGATATTTGTTATCTAGCATCTTTGTTAATGCTAATGAGTAATTCGTTGATTCAAGCTATTAGGTGTCTTAGATTTAAGGAGGATGGTTTTATTGTTGGAACTATTAATTCTTTTAAAGAATTCAGTATCCGTCTTCCAATCCAAAAATTCTCCCACACTGTAATGGATTTAAACAGGCATAAGGAGTCGAAGCTTATGCTTATACATTTCTTAGGGTTGTTATCGTTGAGTTTTGATAGTGGGCTTGACTTTTTAGTTAACGGCTGTATCTCAGCAATAATGGCTTTGACTAATTTATTTGTTCTTCAAGAGGGTAATATCGATGCCTTAAGTTCATTAGCTGATCCTAGATCGTTATCATCTGATAAATCTCTTACAGATAACAAAGAGGTAAATCTTCTGCTTTGTATGTTTTCAATTTCAAATCTTTATTTCATCTAAATGATGTTCATAAATTGCGCCTTAATAAATGGTGCAGGTTCTGGTATGCCAAATAGCTGCAAAGTTCCAGAAGATGCGGACACTGTATGCGAGGTATGATAAAAGATAGCAATACGTATCAGTTAAGCTATTGGTATAAAGGATATAGTTTTATGATGCAAGCATATATGTGAAGTTTCACTCTGGTGAATTCAGGCTGTATCAATCTGGGCTACATTTTATCTGTTATGTGTGAAATGGGAAAAAGTTTAAAAACGATGCAAAAATAAAAAATAAAATGAATAGTTCAAATAAATCAAAATTTGCCAAAGTGTAGTCAATGCTAACAATTTCCCAAATCGCTTTATTTGAAATATGCAGATAAATATATATTATTTTTTGTAATGGAAGGTGAATTTTACACCATAAAGAATGATATATATGCCACCAAAACCTTTTAATTTACGACCCTCTCTTTCCTTTGTATTTATTCTGATGAATTTATGCAGATCACATCCCTTTTGTAATCATATTTTACACATTAATTCTTTACAAATTCCAGAAAGTAATGGACAAAATAGTGTCAGTTGGCCAACATTATCGTTCTTCCTCTAGTCGAGCTATTATCTTTAAAGATTTCCTACTTAGTTCTTACTTTAATTTATCAAAAGCGATATGAAGAATGCCCCAATATTCACTGTTGCTCACTCCTTCTGTTACTCAGCAATGCTTCTGCTACAAATGATTCCACACTAACAGAATTCACGGGGGTGGAAAATTTACCAAGCACACCGGTTCCATTTAGCATGGAGGGGAGTGTTGTTGTCAGAGAAGAAACTTGCAGTGGAGAGGTGTTCCTCAAGAATAGATTTAAAGAGCTAGGTACAGTTAATGATTTTGGTGAATTAGCTGACTTTGTGGAATGCAAGAAGGATAAGGATTACGCTGCTTGGTTGAAGGATAGGAATAAATACCGAGAGAAGAGATTACAAAAACGGGCGAAACTTAATTGGCAGAAGAAGAAGAAAGCATGGAGATCCATGAGAGGGAAAACTTAGATTTTATTAACCATTATTTATATGGCGTATAGAAGATCATTAGAGAACCTCTGTAGGAATACTTTTTAGGCTGGGTTGGTATTATCTGTAAGAGCAATCATATAGCCTTTTAGATGTTTATTGGAAAGAACATGTGATTATAACAAGAATCTTTTGACAGAAGTATTTTGGGTAACAGGTGCATGCATTCTGCGCTGTTCAGGTTAGTCATTACGTCTATGTATTGCCCGTCTTTGTTTTCGAACCAAGTCAGCGCTTTTAAAACCAATATGAACAACAATTAAAGGAAGTTAGATTTTTGTTTCACAAATATAGATGCTATAAGAGGTGATGATCAGATTTATGTGTCTTGTCACTTGTGTACAACAACCCAGGTTATAGCGCATGAAACCGTTATGTTATTATAGCAACCCAAATTTACAATATCAATTACAACAAGCATTTAATAGATGCCCAAATTACATGATGCATATATCATAAGATGGTGATTCTTATTTCCCCTTGCCAATGAGCCCCATGGAGTAGGACACATGAACACCAAGTGCCACAATTACTAGTAGACCCGCACCGACATTTACCAACACCTTCCTATCTTCGTTCAAGACCCCTCTCCTTGCAAGCACCTTCTTATTCTCTTCCACTTTATCGCCCTGATAACCAACATGAGCATTGTTTAGTTGTCCTGTTTTACCCTCAAATTTTCTCTTAGTCTCCTTTTCGAGCAATGCTTCTTTTCCTTTTCCTTCTTTCAAATCCGTCTTTTCACCAATATTTGGCTTCTCAACTATATCTTGCTTGTCTTTCTTAGGAACGTGCGTTGGTAGTGATCCAAACATAAATTCCTCGTTAGCTTCATTTGCTTGTAAAGCGGGTTTCAAAGGTTCTTGTTTGGGGGCCTCAAAAGTAGAAGGTGCCATTGTTTGAGGCGTATCTTGTTTAGGCTTAGATGTAGAAGGTGGCACTGGTTCGTGTTTGGTTGGCTTAGACGTAGAAGCTGGCATTGGTTCGTGTTTGGTTGGCTTAGATGTAGAAGGTGGCAAAGTGTTGTCCTTGGTTCTGCTTTAGGCTTGTAAAGCTTCTTCTTGAGTTCTAAAGGTTGCTCTTGGTTCTAGGAGTAACTTGAGTCGTGGTGATGGGTGGTGGAACAACGATCTTCCTAGGCATTGTAATTGTCAAGATCCCGCCATCAAATCTTGCACGAACACCTCTCATTTCACAGTTTTCAGGTACTTTATAATCTTCCTGAAATCTACTCCATTTGTTATCAGCAATCAAACGCTCACCACGAACTCTAACAATGTTTAAGTCTTCTGTTGTTACCTTAATGTACTCCTTTTGAAAACCTTCAAATATGATAAATATAATTTAGATTATACGAATGTAACATGACAAAAATAACTTTTAAGTTAGTTACCAGGTAGATAAACAAGAAGAGTGTCATAATCATCTTCTTGTCTCCATTCAGACATGGGATTGAACTGTTCATACACACGCCCTCCGACCAATCGTTGAGGACGGTTAGGATTACCCCGACCACCTCGTCCTCTCATTGCCATTTTTCTAGATGTGTCAAATATTTAATATCGAATTTGATGTGTTGTTGAAAGAGACAGGTAACTCGTGTTTGATAAAATAAGGGAAAAGGGTTCTATATATATGTGTGTTATGTGCATGTTTATTTGAAGATGAGGGTTTATGTTTGAATGTGAATGAAGCTATTCCAAAGAGTTTGCTTGGTGTAGGGGCCAGGGGGTATGTATAATGTATTCTTGTTTGGTTGTTCAAATGAATGCTTGTTGGTTGACCTTTCCTAGAGTCCACTTGACCCAAATCATCCAATTAGTCCATAGGATCATTGCCTATGAAGCAAATGAAATTTGTAAGAAAAAGAAAATCATTAAAATAATTCAGACAATTCATTTTTGTAAACATTTTTTAAAAAATTGACCAATTTTTGTAAGATCTTTCTTACATAGTTTGAGTTTGTTAGATTATGGTAAAAGCCATAAAATAACAACCTACTTTCTCTAATTTGGCGAGTTGAAACACTTACTTTTTTATTACCTTACTTCACCAATGTACTTTCAATTTTGATCTCACTTCACCTATATAACTAAAATAAACTTGCATCGTTAGTCCTTTATACTAACGGTCGTTAGCAAATAACTTAAAATTTGGTTTTCTTACGTTTTCGCCGGTTTTACATGTTTTCGTCCGATTTTACACGTTTCGTCCTTTTGCCGCGAATGAAACCGTTTTACGTTTTTCATTTTGAACGTTTTATTTGTTTTACAAGTATTAGTCCGTTTTGCGTTTTCATCCGTCTTTTGCATTTAAAATCTGTTTTTGCACGTTTCGTCTGTTTTAACACATTTTCATCCGTTTTTGCGTTTTCGTCTATTTTACGTTTTCCTCCGTTTTGCGTTTTCATGCCATTTTACATGTTCTCGCACGATAAAACCGTTTTACCCGTTTTCGTCCATGTTTACACGCTTTTGTTTGTTTTGCGTTTCGTCCATTTTGCAAGTTTTAGTCGTTTTGCATATCTCGCCTGTTTTTTTGCGTTTTAAATCGCTTTTTGCGCTTTTTCTGTTTTATGCGCTTTCGTCCGTTTTTGCACATTTTCGTCTATTTTTTACGTTTTCGTCCATTTTTGCACGTATAAAAACTGTTTTTACACGTTTTCGTTCGGTTTTACGTGTATAAAACCATTTTTACACGTTTTCGTCCGTTTTCATCTGTTTTTACACGTTTTCGTTGCATGTTTTAACACATTTTCGTTCATTTTTACACATATAAAATCCGTTTTTACGCATATAAAAATGGATGAAAACGTGTAAAAATGGTTTTTATGCGTGTAAAAACAAAGAAAATGTAAGCGGACGAAAATGTATAAAACGCACAAAACCTTTAAAACCGGATGAAAGCGTGCGAAATGAATAAAAACATGAAACGGATAAAACGGCGTAAAAGGACTAAAGCGTGCAAAAACAGACGAAACGATAAAAGCGGTGGCGAAAATGTAAGCAATTGAAAACGTGCAAAGCGGACGAAATCGTGCAAAACGGACGAAAACGTAAAACCGACGAAAACGTAAAGAAAACCAAATTTTAAGTTGTTGCTAACGGTAGTCATAGTATAAAGGACTAACTATTCAAGTTTATTTTAGTTATATGGGTGAAGTCGGATCAAAATTGAAAGACGTTAACAAGTAAGGTAATAAAAAGTAAGTGTTTAACTCGGCAAATTAGAAAAAGTAGGTTGTTATTTTATGGCATTTACCGTTAGATTAAGATATACTTTTCAAGTCAAGACATTAGAACTAGTTTTCTTAATGAAGCTTTCTCATGATCATTGTATCTAGGGCGAGAAAAAGCCGAAATGATCGAATAAATCGAACCGAAACCAACCAAAGCGAAGACATCCGTCTTGAATTAATAACCGAACCGAATTTGCTAAAACCGAATCAAACCGAGCTCGCTAATTTGGTTCTCAGGTTGAATATGAGTTTGGCAATCTAAACCAAAAACCGAATTCATATAAAAAAATATATTTTTCTATATATTTATATATATAAATACTATTAAAATGTTATCTCATTATAAAAAACATTTTTTATGCTTGAAATATTTAATTTTTTGCTAAATATTTATATAATTATTAATTTTTTAAAAATAAATAGTGAAATTTGGGTTATTCGGTCAACCCAAAAACCGAATCGAATTCAAATTTGGTTTTCGGTTCGGTTCGGTTGAAATCTAGTTCGGTTCGGTTTTCGGATTGACTCAAAAATATTTAACCAAACTAACCGAACCGAACAAATCAAACAACCCAATAACCGAACCGATCAACACCCCTAAGGCCCTAACTGTATCACACCTAAACACTGGATTATGTTAAAACCAATAACATCGAGCTCATTTGAGCCAACCATGAAAAGGAGCCGAGTATATAATAACGAGGTGAAGACGCCCGCCGCGTTGCAACAGGTTTTTTCATTGTTTTGAGAAAAGATGTTTTCTCGATGAAATATCATGTGGCAAACAGTCCCCCACTTTATGTTGCTTTCGTTTCGTTTGTGTTCAAGATAGGAGTTGGGTACAATGGATGTATTCATAAATTAGTTTAACTTGCAAAAAGCTTTTTGGGGCAAACTTTAAAAAAAAAAAAAAAAAAAATCCGCTAGAAAAGTTATTGCATATTTGCATCGAAGTAAAAGATTGAAAATAAGTTATCGTAACACAACAAAAATCATTCAATCAACATTTAACGATAAAGGAGAAAAAAAGAAAAATAGTTCAAGATATAAAGTTAATAATTTCCTATTGTTATGAATATCTGGTAAAATACAAAGTGCCACAACTTCATCTTAGGTGTTCCAAGCTCATTCTAAGGTGTCACAAAGAAAGGCTAGATGGATAATTAATTTTACCAAATCCTATGTATACACTATTTACCCAATGACTAAGGTTGTGTTTGGTTCACCGTAATCCGGTATAATTGGATGTAATTGTAATTTGATTACATTACGTA
>CM040244.1:198398608-198506385 GCA_022545495.1 Chrysanthemum lavandulifolium
TATTCTTATTTTAGTTTTTATCAGCGATTTTTTTTTTTTTTTTTTTTTTTAAATGTATAATTAAACTTTGAGAAGGCAATTCAAAGTGCTGTCCCACATTTGGTTATAAAACATTTGAAATTAGTAAGCAAGGAAGTTGGCGGCAAAACAAAAGGCTCCTCCTCAAAGTCATCAATTATCCTTGAATTTTCATAATTTACTCAACTCAATCGCCCACCCTACCTACTACACTGAAGATCGAAACCCACAAAACAATTCAAATTCTCAACCAACATAATCCGGAGGTAAATTATCCCAAAATTTTCACTTCACCTTTTATTTATTAAATCTTACCATAATCTCTGTCCTCCAACTGTTTGATGAAATGCTTGACAGGTTTTATAGTCATATTATAACCTATATTAAGGTTATAATATATGTCGCATTTGAACTTACCAAATGCATTTCGTGCGTTGTTATATGGACTTACTTGACTTGTATTTGGCTATTTTTAATTGATGATTTGATATTTATTGTCAAGTTACATATCGCCTATTTTCACTTGAACAAGGGAACTCAACATGAAGTTGCTTACATGAGCTGGCTTGCCAAAGTTGAATTGGCAATTTAATTACCCTTAAGCTGGAATTGTAAAAGTTCCACTTTTTGATTGATCTTTTTCCGTGTTTATATGCAATGCAGGCAGAGATGGTTTCTAAAAAGAGAAAACTCACCGTCAAAAAACCACCTGCGGACACTCCAATGACTCCAAGTGTTTTCAAAATTTAATCACCGCCTTTGAATCTTCTAAGGTACGTGTAGTTGTTCCTTCCCCTCTTTGTTTTTTGTTCATTATATGGCGTGTTCCCTCCTTCTGGAAGGGATTTGGTAATGTTTGTTAAGCTCTGCATAAACTAGTTTAAATCCTACATCAAATTTTGAGAAATCTTAGGGTGTGTTTAGGTGTAGAAAAGTAATTTTAATTTCAATATCTGACTATCTAGAAAAAAAAAAAAAAAAATAGGGCAGGAAAGTGCTAGAAATTCGGAAAACGTGTTTAGATGAAATCTCTTAGAAAAATGAAAAGTATAAGGAAAATGCAAGGAAACATGTTGAAAAGTATAGATCTCACTTCTTTAATGATTAGTTATAGAATAGAAAAACCATTTTGCTGATTTAAAAAAGATTTCTGGAAAATATTTGATCTAACATGTTTCCAATTCTCAGTTTTCCTTGGAATTTTTTCTGGAAAAGACCTCTATTTTTCTCCAACTAAACGCAACCTTATTTTTTCTCGAACAGAGAAATGACTTACATACCCATATATACGAGCTTTCAAACCGTTTCTCTTTCCATTTTCTTGTTTATTTGAATTTTTATTGTAGAAATGCTAATATAACCCATACTATATTTTTCCATGTATACTATGATTAATAATACCCTATTCTTAAATTGGTTCAAACTAAAGTTCTGCTCTTTGTATAATCAGGGTAACAAGTCACAGCTCTTGAAAAGTACATATAATTTGCTCATTCTGTTATCTTCAAAGCAGCAGGTTTGTATAGGCAATGGAACTGATTTGAATGAATTGTTCATCAAAACTAATGACGATGAAGTTTTGTTTAGTTTACAAGATGTATATACACTCTCCAGTATTCTGTTCAAAGATCTTCAAAAGAGGTTGACGCAGTTGCACTGTTCTAAGCATGGCCTATCTGCCAGCCGATCACTTGAACTAGAAGAACTAGGTTTATTGATAAGATGTTGTATGGTAATCTTGACCCTTCATGTGCCCCAAGAACATCTTTTGGAAAGTGGACGAGTTCTTATCTTAGTATCTAAAAAGTTGAGTTTACTTGAAGTAGCAGGGAACAACAATCATTCAAATCAGTTCCTATGTTGTCAATGCATGTATAGTGGTGAAAATCCTGAAGACTCATTTGCTGAGGTTGCATCTGTATCATCCTTAGAGCTCTTTAATTCCTGCATTCCTTCTATCAAAACAATCCATGAGGTACTTTCCGATATAAACTTTTCCTATTTATAATCATGTTTCACTTGGCTAAACATGGTTTATATTGAAAAGTTAACTAGTGTTTACACTTTCTAATGATAAAAGTTTCACTTAACCATCAATGGTAGTCACTCCACATAGAAGTAATATTTGTATACAAGGAGTATGATTTATAATGATATCTCATGTGCAACTGAACAGGTGCTCATAGACGAGCTTTTGGTGCATGGTCAGCTAAGAAGGTATCTGCAGATTATCGATTCTCTTTCTCCTACAAATGAGCGTTTATTTAAGCATGGCATTATTGGAGGTGACTTTGGTGTAATAATGGAGATAATATGTTCTCATTTTTCACTGTCAATCTCTGATGAGGGGGCTCTCCAGGATTTTTTTAATAAAATAACGTGGGTTCATTTTAATAAGGCCAAGTCTGCTGAAATTAGCACTGTTGCAGCCAGAGCATTGCTGCAAAACCCCATTGTGCTTTCATCACCCAAATTATTGCAGGCTCATATCGTTTCATTGGTTTCTGGTGTTGTCGGTGTTGGCATAAATAGTGAAACCCTCAAACCAGATCCTACACTACTCGATTTCTATCTTTCAGCATTTGAAAGCTCAGTTATGTTGTATACACAGAATATGTCCATTTTGAAAACTGAGAACCATTCAACAGATGCCAGGGGCTTACCGGTCAACATGCCTTCTTTTGAGTCTTATATTGAGCCCGCTAAGATGCAGAAACTAGATGAAATGATAAATAGATTAAACGGCTCATGGAATTTAAATATCAGAAAAAAACTTTTTAAGAGAAAGTCCGACCTCCTAGCTTCCTCTATTGAGTATATACAGCAGAGCCTGTGTGTATTAGACACAGCATGCAGAGATGAGATTCAATCTCTTTTAAGATGCATATTAACAAGGGCTGCTAACGATGTTTATGATATAGAACTGCCTCTTAATGGTGATGCTAGTTTACAAGATATTTGTTATCTAGCATCTTTGTTAATGCTAATGAGTAATTCGTTGATTCAAGCTATTAGGTGTCTTAGATTTAAGGAGGATGGTTTTATTGTTGGAACTATTAATTCTTTTAAAGAATTCAGTATCCGTCTTCCAATCCAAAAATTCTCCCACACTGTAATGGATTTAAACAGGCATAAGGAGTCGAAGCTTATGCTTATACATTTCTTAGGGTTGTTATCGTTGAGTTTTGATAGTGGGCTTGACTTTTTAGTTAACGGCTGTATCTCAGCAATAATGGCTTTGACTAATTTATTTGTTCTTCAAGAGGGTAATATCGATGCCTTAAGTTCATTAGCTGATCCTAGATCGTTATCATCTGATAAATCTCTTACAGATAACAAAGAGGTAAATCTTCTGCTTTGTATGTTTTCAATTTCAAATCTTTATTTCATCTAAATGATGTTCATAAATGCGCCTTAATAAATGGTGCAGGTTCTGGTATGCCAAATAGCTGCAAAGTTCCAGAAGATCGGACACTGTATGCGAGGTATGATAAAAGATAGCAATACGTATCAGTTAAGCTATTGGTATAAAGGATATAGTTTTATGATGCAAGCATATATGTGAAGTTTCACTCTGGTGAATTCAGGCTGTATCAATCTGGGCTACATTTTATCTGTTATGTGTGAAATGGGAAAAAGTTTAAAAACGATGCAAAATTAAAAAATAAAATGAATAGTTCAAATAAATCAAAATTTGCCAAAGTGTAGTCAATGCTAACAATTTCCCAAATCGCTTTATTTGAAATATGCAGATAAATATATATTATTTTTTGTAATGGAAGGTGAATTTTACACCATAAAGAATGATATATATGCCACCAAAACCTTTTAATTTACGACCCTCTCTTTCCTTTGTATTTATTCTGATGAATTTATGCAGATCACATCCCTTTTGTAATCATATTTTACACATTAATTCTTTACAAATTCCAGAAAGTAATGGACAAAATAGTGTCAGTTGGCCAACATTATCGTTCTTCCTCTAGTCGAGCTATTATCTTTAAAAGATTTCCTACTTAGTTCTTACTTTAATTTATCAAAAACGTATGAAGAATGCCCCCAATATTCACTGTTGCTCACTCCTTCTGTTACTCAGCAATGCTTCTGCTACAAATGATTCCACACTAACAGAATTCACGGGGGTGGAAAATTTACCAAGCACACCGGTTCCATTTAGCATGGAGGGGAGTGTTGTTGTCAGAGAAGAAACTTGCAGTGGAGAGGTGTTCCTCAAGAATAGATTTAAAGAGCTAGGTACAGTTAATGATTTTGGTGAATTAGCTGACTTTGTGGAATGCAAGAAGGATAAGGATTACGCTGCTTGGTTGAAGGATAGGAATAAATACCGAGAGAAGAGATTACAAAAACGCAGTGAAACTTAATTGGCAGAAGAAGAAGAAAGCATGGAGATCCATGAGAGGAAAACTTAGATTTTATTAACCATTATTTATATGGCGTATAGAAGATCATTAGAGAACCTCTGTAGGAATACTTTTAGGCTGGGTTGGTATTATCTGTAAGAGCAATCATATAGCCTTTTAGATGTTTATTGGAAAGAACATGTGATTATAACAAGAATCTTTTGACAGAAGTATTTTGGGTAACAGGTGCATGCATTCTGCGCTGTTCAGGTTAGTCATTACGTCTATGTATTGCCCGTCTTTGTTTTCGAACCAAGTCAGCGCTTTTAAAACCAATATGAACAACAATTAAAGGAAGTTAGATTTTTGTTTCACAAATATAGATGCTATAAGAGGTGATGATCAGATTTATGTGTCTTGTCACTTGTGTACAACAACCCAGGTTATAGCGCATGAAACCGTTATGTTATTATAGCAACCCAAATTTACAATATCAATTACAACAAGCATTTAATAGATGCCCAAATTACATGATGCATATATCATAAGATGGTGATTCTTATTTCCCTTGCCAATGAGCCCCATGGAGTAGGACACATGAACACCAAGTGCCACAATTACTAGTAGACCCGCACCGACATTTACCAACACCTTCCTATCTTCGTTCAAGACCCCTCTCCTTGCAAGCACCTTCTTATTCTCTTCCACTTTATCGCCCTGATAACCAACATGAGCATTGTTTAGTTGTCCTGTTTTACCCTCAAATTTTCTCTTAGTCTCCTTTTCGAGCAATGCTTCTTTTCCTTCTTTCAAATCCGTCTTTTCACCAATATTTGGCTTCTCAACTATATCTTGCTTGTATTTCTTAGGAACGTGCGTTGGTAGTGATCCAAACATAAATTCCTCGTTAGCTTCATTTGCTTGTAAAGCGGGTTTCAAAGGTTCTTGTTTGGGGGGCTCAAAAGTAGAAGGTGCCATTGTTTGAGGCTTATCTTGTTTAGGCTTAGATGTAGAAGGTGGCACTGGTTCGTGTTTGGTTGGCTTAGACGTAGAAGCTGGCATTGGTTCGTGTTTGGTTGGCTTAGATGTAGAAGGTGGCAAAGTGTTGTCCTTTGGTTCTGCTTTAGGCTTCGGTAAAGCTTCTTCTTGAGTTCTAAAAGGTTGCTCTTCGGTTCTAGGAGTAACTTGAGTCGTGGTGATGGGTGGTGGAACAACGATCTTCCTAGGCATTGTAATTGTCAAGATCCCGCCATCAAATCTTGCACGAACACCTCTCATTTCACAGTTTTCAGGTACTTTATAATCTTCCTGAAATCGACTCCATTTGTTATCAGCAATCAAACGCTCACCACGAACTCTAACAATGTTTAAGTCTTCTGTTGTTACCTTAATGTACTCCTTTTGAAAACCTTCAAATATGATAAATATAATTTAGATTATACGAATGTAACATGACAAAAAATAACTTTTAAGTTAGTTACCAGGTAGATAAACAAGAAGAGTGTCATAATCATCTTCTTGTCTCCATTCAGACATGGGATTGAACTGTTCATACACACGCCCTCCGACCAATCGTTGAGGACGGTTAGGATTACCCCGACCACCTCGTCCTCTCATTGCCATTTTTCTAGATGTGTCAAATATTTAATATCGAATTTGATGTGTTGTTGAAAGAGACAGGTAACTCGTGTTTGATAAAATAAGGGAAAAGGGTTCTATATATATGTGTGTTATGTGCATGTTTATTTGAAGATGAGGGTTTATGTTTGGATGTGAATGAAGCTATTCCAAAGAGTTTGCTTGGTGTAGGGGGTATGTATAATGTATTCTTGTTTGGTTGTTCAAATGAATGCTTGTTGGTTGACCTTTCCTAGAGTCCACTTGACCCAAATCATCCAATTAGTCCATAGGATCATTGCCCATGAAGCAAATGAAATTTGTAAGAAAAAGAAAATCATTAAAATAATTCAGACAATTCATTTTGTAAACATTTTTAAAAATTGACCAATTTTGTAAGATCTTTCTTACATAGTTTGAGTTTGTTAGATTATGGTAAAAGCGGCCAAAATAACAACATCTTTCTAATTTGGCGAGTTGAACACTTACTTTTTATTCTTTCTTGTGATGTCTTTCAATTTTGATCTCACACCCATATAACTAAAATAAACTTGCATCGTTAGTCCTTTATACTAACTACCGTTGTAAATAACTTAAAATTTGGTTTCTTACGTTTTCGTCGGTTTTTACACGTTTTCGTCAGATTTTACGTTTTCGTCCTTTTTGCACGAATGAAACCGTTTTACACGTTTTTCATTTTGAACGTTTTAATTGTTTTACAAGTATTAGTCCGTTTTTGCGTTTTCGTCTGTTTAACACATTTTCATCCGTTTTGCGTTTTCGTCTATTTTTACGTTTTCCTCCGTTTTGCGTTTTCATGCCATTTACATGTTCCCGCACGATAAAAACCGTTTTACCCGTTTTCGTCCATGTTTACGCGTTTGTTTGTTTTGCGTTTCGTCCATTTTGCAAGTTTCGTCCGTTTTGCATATCTCGTCTGTTTTTGCGTTTTAAATCATTTTGCACGTTTTAAATATGTTTTTATGCGCTTTAGTCCGTTTTGCACATTTAAATCTATTTTTACGTTTCGTCCATTTTTGCACGTATAAAAGCTGTTTTACGTTTCGTTCGGTTTCGTGTATAAAACATTTTACGCGTTTAAATCCGTTTTCATCTGTTTTTACACGTTTTCGTTGCATGTTTTAACACATTTTCGTTCATTTTTACACATATAAAATCCGTTTTTACGCATATAAAAATGGATGAAAACGTGTAAAAATGGTTTTTATGCGTGTAAAAACAAAGAAAATGTGTAAAAACGGACGAAAATGTATAAAAACGCACAAAAACCTTTAAAACCAGATGAAAACGTGCGAAAATGAATAAAAACATGAAAACGGACGAAACGTGTAAAGGACGGCGTGCAAAAATGGACGGCGTGCTGCGGGAAACATGTAAAACGGACGAAACATGTAAAACGTGCAAAACGGACGATCGTGCAAAACGGACGAAAACGTGTAAAAACCGACGAAAACGTAAGAAAACCAAATTTTAAGTTATTTGCTAACGGCCGTTAGTATAAAGGACTAACTATGCAAGTTTATTTTAGTTATATGGGTGAAGTCAGATCAAAATTGAAAGTACGTTAGTGAAGTAAGGTAATAAAAAAGTAAGTGTTTCAACTCGGCAAATTAGAGAAAGTAGGTTGTTATTTTATGGCATTTACCCGTTGGATTAAGATATACTTTTCTGAAGTCAAGACATTAGAACTAGTTTTCTTAATGAAGCTTTCTCATGATCATTGTATCTAAGGGGCGAGAAAAAAGCCGAAATGATCGAATAAATCGAGAACCGAAACCGAACCAAACTGAAGACATCCGTACTGAATTAATAACCGAACCGAATTTGCTAAAACCGAATCAAACCAAACTACTAATTTGGTTCTCGGGTTGAATATGAGTTTGGTAATCTAAACCGAAAACCGAATTCATATAAAAAATATATTTTCTATATATTTATATATATAAATATTATTAAAATGTTATCTCATTATAAAAAACACTTTATGCTTGAAATATTTAATTTTTTGCTAAATATTTATATAATTATTAATATTTTAAAAATAAATAGTGAAATTTGGGTTATTCGGTCAACCCAAAAACCGAACCGAATTCAAATTTGGTTTTCGGTTCGGTTCGGTTGAAATCTAGTTCGGTTCGGTTTTCGGATTGACTCAAAAAAATTTAATCAAACTAACCGAACCGAACAAATCAAACAATCCAATAACCGAACCGATCAACACCCCTAAGGCCCTAACTGTATCACACCTAAACACTGGATTATGTTAAAACCAATAACATCGAGCTCATTTGAGCCAACCATGAATCTATGATGGACAAAAAGGAGCCGAGTATATAATAACGAGGTGAAGACGCCCGCCGCGTTGCAACAAGTTTTTTCATTGTTTTGAGAAAAGATGTTTTCTCGATGAAATATCATGTGGCAAACAGTCCCCCACTTTATGTTGCTTTCGTTTCGTTTGTGTTCAAGATAGGAGTTGGGTACAATGGATGTATTCATAAATTAGTTTAACTTGCAAAAAGCTTTTGGGGCAAACTTAAAAAAAAAAAAAAAAAATCCGCTAGAAAAGTTATTGCATATTTGCATCGAAGTAAAGATTGAAAATAAGTTATCGTAACACAACAAAATCATTCAATCAACATTTAACGATGAAGGAGAAAAAGAAAAATAGTTCAAGATATAAAGTTAATAATTTCCTATTGTTATGAATATCTGGTAAAATACAAAGTCTTGTGACAACTTCATCTTAGGTGTTCCAAGCTCATTCTAAGGTGTCACAAAGAAAGGCTAGATGGATAATTAATTTTACCAAATCCTATGTATACACTATTTACCCAATGACTAAGGTTGTGTTTGGTTCACGTAATCCGATATAATTGGATGTAATTGTAATTTGATTACATTCGTGAAATTTGTTTGGTTCGCGAATGGAGGATTGTAATTGATTACATTCGTGAAATTTGTTTGGTTTGTGTTGTAATTGTAATTCGGTCATTACAATTACATCAAATGAGGAATTGATTACATAAGATGTTGGATGGAAAGTTTTTGAATTACGTTGTAATTCGTAATTTTATTTTATTATTATTATAAAACATCACTTCATTATAAAATCATATGAAATTACAAGAAATTAGTGGGGGCCAGAAACTAACGGGCTCCCACTCCTCTAAAGAATAGCAAAACAAACCCTACTAAAAATATAGTTAGCACCACGCCATTATCTTGAGTGATGAGAACTTTCGGATTCGCTCAAGGTGGTCACCACTTCCTTCTCGAGTTCACCAAAAGAAGAAAGAGAAGGATGAACCCATATCCAATATCGGTAGCATTTGGTTTCGTGCTTGACACGTTTATTGTGTGCGGCTTCAATCACGGCATACCCGCCACAAAGTCGGTCATACCATTTGCGTCAAGGGTGATGACCCGATGAATCAACACATACATCAAGGCCTCTCCCACGAGTAAAGTAACAAGTCACCGGGCGTAAGTGTTTATCCCTCTCCATGAGCCCGATATCAACTTCTTTCGGTTGAAACCCTGCCGGGAGCGAGATATCAAGCGAGTATCACGCACATTATGTCGATGTTTAATACCAATAATACTGCGCATGATACGGCATGATCCCCACGGATATCACCGTAAAACCTTGGAACAAGCGAGCACGACATCCGAGTGGAGAAAAGGGAACACCTGAGCGATAGCATAAAACACGGTGGGTTTTAGCATTCATAGTCCGCCTGACCCAACTATCGGGACTACTACGAGCGGTCCAAGTATGGTCTTCCATTTGCGATCTCCATAGGGCCATCTGTCTAGCGAGAGGCGGAAGGTGGATTCATCCTCTTTTGTGACACGTGTGAAATATAAATCAGTCAATTTCTTCATGAGTTTGGGGCCAGCAATTTCACAAGAGCTACCCAAAAGTTCGGTGTCCATTTTCTCGTTAAAAACATGCAGAGTATCATCAAAGGAAGATCCAGAGGCACCAACACCGGGCTCACGGGAGAAGTTACGTCGTAGGTGGTTGATTGGAGTCTAGAAGCAAGGAAGGCATAATTCAAAACATCACCGGCGTATATACCAAGCCCCCAAACTCAAAGGAAGAGTGGCGGTCTCCATTGCCAATTTTCAACCACAGCCCAGCGGTAGTGACAATTCGCTCCAAAGAGGAGCGAAGTGCTTCATCGAATGAAATACGAGCACGTTCAAAGACACGGGGAACATGCGCGACAGAGAAATACATCTTGGAAATGCCAGCACATGCACGGAGGAGTAGCAACTCACATTGGGGATCATTAAGCTTAGCAACAACGTCCATAAGTTCAATGGTTTTAGAAACTCGTTTCAAAACGAGCTTACTGCTAAACTCAAGGTCAACACCAACAGGCCCACCCAACAATTTTACACCATGCAGGGGCCGGGCAATATTAGGAGGGAAAACACTTGCGAGTCTGCATCCACATTCATTTGAGCAGCCATGTCGTGATCTGAAATAACATTAGCCAAAAGAACCAATGATGAGTGTCTAAATACTCATCATTTTTATTCCATCTGCTTTGGCAAAAGCGATCAAAACACTTTGAAAAGTCTCAAAAAGCAGAAAAATATTTAGGCGTATTTTATGCAATAATTGTCAAAATCTAGTCCTCGGTTATTCAAAACATGTAATTTTTCATAAAAGGCCCTCAGGGATTTTCAAGTTGTCAAAATTACCCTTATAAAGTTCAGTTTTGCAAAACGGCAACTTTAGTCCCTGAAGTTTCAAAGATTGACATAATTTACCTCTGGACACTTTAAATTGGAAAATTAATATTTTTAGTCCTTTGGTAATTCAAATTTGTCAAAAGTGGTCCTTATAATAAACTTTGCAAAATTACAGTTTTGGTCCCTCAAAAATAAGAAATTACAAGAATGGTCCTTGTGATTAAAATACCAAACCCCTGCCACATCCCCAATTGAACCCCCACCTATTCCCTTTGAACCCTCTCTATTTTTGACCCCCTCCACAATCAGTAATAAAACGACCTTCACTTTTCTTTTCCTCATCCTTCCTTTCTCCATCCCGACACTCGACCTCCCTTCTCTCTTTACCCGAATCACCATACCCCAAAATCACCTTAATCTCCTTTACCAGTCAACCCCATATCCCAAACCCACTGCTAAACTTTCCCTCCTTTCCAGGATGCCACTGTGGCAATCCTTAGCTACAAAGGACCCATCAATGGCTCAGATGAATTCCTCATTGGTACCTACTTATTTAACGGTGAAGATTGGATGGAAGAAAGCACAAAATTGCCTTTGTTGGTTTTTATCTCACAGAAGAAACACAACTGAAGACACAAGAAGGATTGAAGTCCCAAGATGTAGTAGTATAAATAGGAGTTTGTAGCCAATGTATAAGGCACCCCTAGTCTTAGTTTTAAATTCGGTTTCTTTTGTAATCTTAAAAATTTCAAGTGTAGTTTTATTTAATTAATGAAAAGGTCTCTTTTACAAATTCTGTTTGATGAGTACTTGTTTAGTTCATTAAGTTATAAGTTTACGTAGTAAGCTACTAGTTCAAGTTTTACAAAAGGAATAACCAAATTTAGTTTTCTTTAAAAGCAGTTTTAAGCATTTTGTACCGGTTAAGGGGTGTTTGTTTTAAGTTAGCAAATGGTCAAAAACTTGTTTTTACCCGTTTGACTTCTGAAGTCAAAGTTCCTTTTCAAGTTTTAAATCGGTTATTAGAAGTAGGAGCTAATGGGATAAGTTTTGCAAAAGTTTGGGTAACAAATAAAGGGTTGTTTTTCATCTTTTAGGATCGCGGGATGACAACATATCTTGATGTTCTTGCTGTTTTCTCGACTTATTCCAAGTTCAAATGTGTCAAAACTTATTTTTCTTAAATCCTTGAATTCCCAACTTAGTATTAGTTTCAGTTTCATACCTTAGAATTGCTTCTAGCATAGTTAAAATCAAGTTCAAAAACTGCCCTTTGCAACATTTTCCAGTACTGCATTAGTAAAAAAAATGGTCCAAAACAATCTGAGAACAACTTCTTTTTAAGCTGTTTTCAGCTCTTTTCTTCCCCAACGCTTGTTCTATTTAAATGTTTGCTATACTAACTTTGTTGTTGTAGCTTGTTCTTATCCCGAAGCCTCCTCTCGACTTAAAATTAAGTCAAGCAAATGTTCCATGAATCGCTCCTAGGCTGCAATGTGCAGACCAATCAGATAAGTTCTCTAGGTACTTTTTAGTTTTCATTTAGCTTAATCAGTCACTCTCGTTGCCATTTAGATAGGTGAATTTAGAAATAGTTCCCTTTAGCTTCTTAGTGCTTATTATAATTTTAGGTTGCTTAATGTTTATTCACTAGTTTAGGACTCCCCCCTAGTTAATGTCATTCGCCAACTGTTTCCCCACCCCAGTTAGTTGTTGGTTTATTTTAGGTGGATAATCTCATGTGTTTAGCTCATTGGTTCATAAATTTGCTTACCAACTGCTTATCCTATGGTTACATAGTGCTTAAGGGGTGTTTGGTAGTTGCTTATTTAGAAAGGGAACTAGTTAGTTTTCTTGTTATTAAGGCGATTGGTGATAAGTCAGTGAAAGCGACTTATTTAAGCATTTCTTTCAAAAACTTTTCATTAAAAGCCTTGGTCTTAAGCTCACTTTGGTTTTCCAAAAGAAAAATCTAAAAAAAAAATAAAAGAACAAAAAGGTGGGAGGCAGGCTCGAACCTGAGACCTCCCGCCCTTGAAGAATGATAGTGTGTACCTATATGACCAAATGCCCTTGGGACTTCTTTCGTTCAATCTTTGCAACAACAATGTGTTAAATACGTTTTGGCCATTTAGAGTAATAAGCTCTTAAAGCTTATTTTCAACTTATTCACGAAACAACCAAACTGTTTCTTATTTTTCTTAGGTTCAGCTTAGTTAGTAGTACTTTTAGTGAATTTTCCAGATTTTTCTTAAGTTGTTTAGTATTTTTAATAATTTAATTAGAGTTTAATAGTTTTTAATTCGTAGTTATTATTTTAAAAGTCAAAAAAATACCCGGTCTTTTTCTAAAATTATTTTTAGTCAATTAGGTCGTAAGAAAACTGATTTCATACCCGTAGCCCTTAAATTGCAAAAGTTTTACGTTTTTGGCTCGGGTGGTTGCCGATTTTTACGTTTTTACGTTTTAGCACCCTAGGACTTAGTTTAGCCTCGTTTTATCATTTCTTAGGCTTAGTAGTAGTTAATTTGTAGCTTATTAGGGTTCCCTTGCCTTAATTACTTTCCCGCTAATTAAAACGTAATTCAAACCAAACAAATCATTAAAGCCAATTCAAGTTCAAATCACGGAACTCAACGATTCCTTCCATTCACACCTCGTTGGGACACGACCCGGGAAATCACTTTCCCGGTATCACTTTATCACACCGTAAGATTTGATCGTTAACCTTTTTCCTAAAGGGTTAATTTGTCGAATTTTTACGGTTATTTTGATATCGTTGATATTGTGTTTTCACCACTCACTTTACACGAATCAACCAACATATCGAAAGACATAATGTTAGTCAACAGAAGGTTTTATTCTCTAGTTATTGAATGTACAATGATAATGATTGTTACGAGTCCTAAGTCACTTGTTTGTCCAATAGTCCAATGATGTCGTGAAATGTTTCGTGAGTTAGTTAACTTTAAGTTTTAAAGTTTATGTTATCACTTATTGTTCACAACATATCAAACGATTAAGTTTATTAGTGACATTATTGGATTCGTGACTTTATGATTAGTTTATTTACAAGTTTGCACACGTAACAATTCATAATGAAGGTCAATCCGAGCTTAAGCGTAGTTTTGGCAAAGTTAAGCGTGTGAATGACATACGCGTGAGCGAAAGCTTACGCGTGGGATCCTAACTACGCGTGAAATGTTATGCGTGGGAAATAGGGGACCTTATGTGTAGAGCTTACGCGTGGCGTATAAGAACCTTACGCGTAAGGCTTACTCGTAAGAGTAGACCTTATGCGTGAGAGTCATTGTTTATGCATATCCTTCACAAGATCGCGTAGTCCCATTGTAGAACCTTATGCGTAGTAGTTATCGTGGGATTTCTCTTACGCATAACTTCCTACGCGTAAGGTAATCCTTATCGTAGAGTAACAAGGACCTTGATTACGAGTTTCACGAGTAACAAGCACGAAATAAAACATCATAACATTAATTTTGACAATTAACATTCATTCAATTACAGATTTAAACATAGTTACTCATTTAAACTGTTAGGCGTAGAAACACTTACGCGTAGGTCAAAACCCTAAGGGTTATGAATTACGCATAAGAGTTTTAACCATAGGATTAGCACCAATTCAATTCTGGTAGGTCATTGATGTTATGAGAGTCTAATAACGGAGTTATAACATCTAAATCGTGGTGAATAAAAAATACCCAAACTTTATAACTTTAAACCCTAACATCTAATTTTTAATCAATGAGAGTTTCTGGGTGGTTATAGAGCACGAAACCTTTAATTCAACATGATATAAACATAACACAACAATCTTTTGACCAAGAACCTTCACATTTGAAAATACCCAAAACCACGCATAAACCCTAATTTCTTAAAATCATTCAATTCGTGATTACGGGCGAGTTTTGATGATTAAAACGATATCATTGATGTATTAGAAGCGTTTTGACACAATCCTTTTAACCATAAACACACAATCTTGATCATGTGAACATACACATCAGCGTAGTCCACATAAACAAGATTATACAACGTTTAGCCGTTGGATTTTGAAAATTCAAAACCATTGCTTAAAAACATGTTGTAAACACAAAATCACTTACAAAATGATGATCTAAAGCACGGTTTCTTGAGCGAATTCTACGCGTAGGATTAGTTAGGTTAGGAGTATTAAATGTGAAGTGAAATGTTAGGTGGAGAGGTGTTTTATTAAAATATCTTTAACATTTTGTGAGTTTGGTCCCTCCACTTTTCCTTTTTCAAACAAGGCCATTTAACTTCCATTTTGGTTACCAAACACAGATTTTAAGAAAGAAACTTGACGACACTCCCCCTCGACTTAAGAAATATTGAAAGGTTATTAATTTTAGTTCGAGGAGTGTCATAAAACCAGAAATTTTACCACCATTGATAAAAGAAACAACCGGGATAAGATAACATGCAAGTACACAGATGTTTTGAAACAGTTAAGTGAAAATTCTCCCCCTCAACACTTGATCGTAAAAATACTGAATTTTGAAAGATTAAAGTGTTGAAGGAAGAAATGTACTTGCCATGTTGAAAGATTATAGATTAGAAGAATATTTTTGTTGTTTTATAAGATTTTATATTTTTGTATTTTGTTTTGAAAATTATTTACAAAAGATGTTTTGGTGTTTGACGGGGTTTTAAGACTGTTTTAAGAGGTCATCCAATTCCTCTTGAGTCAAACACCTCATACCAATCCGTGGATCGGCTCATTAAACCTAGCGGGAGGCAAGGCTTTGGTGAGAAGATGCATGAATTGGTATCTGTACCCATAAAGTATAATTCAGCGGTACCTGTTCACGTGGTCCTTGATGAAATGATAGCGAAGATCGATGTGCTTTGATTTCGAGTCTTTGAATCGAGTTGCGAGATTGCAATGGCACTCGATTGTCATGATACATCGGATTATGTCAAATCACGTAACCATAGTCTTTGAGTTGTGTTCTCATCCATATGACTTGAGCACAAAATGCGGACATGGCTACATATTACGCTTTGGTTGATGACGATGTACAATCCTCGCTTCTTTGATTGCCAAGACACCGTTTATCACCAAGAAATTGTAGAGCTCTGAAGTACTTTTCCTTGAGTCTAAGCATCCTGCGTGGTCAGCGTATGGCGATTAGTTCAAAACCGAATCCTTCGGATACGGATCCCCAGTTAATGGTTCCCTTGATGTATCGGAGTTCTTTTAGCCTCGAGAGGTGGGTTTCGATTGGTCGCGATCGATAGCGGAGCATAGATAAATGGCAAAGACAATATCAGTCTGCTGGTTGTTAGATACATGAGAGACCTAATAATACTTGGTATTTGGTAGGGTCAACTAATTTCCCATGTAAATCGACATCTAGCTTCTTGGTATGAGCCATTGGTGTGGCATAAGTGTCACAGTTGTCATTCCAAATTTGTTGAACAGTTCAAGGGCATATTTGGATTGACTCAAGAAAATACCACGGGGTGATTGATGAACTTGCAGTCCTAGAAAGAGCGTGAGTTCACCCATCATGGACATTTCAAAATTTTTCTTCATTAGTTTTGCAAAAGCGGTTGAAAACTTTTATGTAAACCCAAAATGATGTCATCCACGTAAATTTGAACAATTAAGATATGTGCCCGTGATATTGTATAAAAGAGTTGGGTCAACCGAACCTTTGGTGAAATTATTAGCAATGAGGAAAGATGATAGCTTATCGTACCATGCAGGGGCTTGTTTGAGACCATAAAGAGCTTTGTTTAGTTTGTAGACATGGTTCGGGCACTCGGATCAACGAATCCTTGGGTTGGTGACATAAACCGTTTCTTTCGGTTGTCCGTTGAGAAACGCAGTTTTGACATCCATTTGAAAGACCGTCATGTTCATATGTGCATGACGCGAGAAATATCGAACGACCTCAAGACGAGCAACCGAGCAAAAGATTCTTCAAAGTCTATTCCTCTTCCCGCGATAACCCTTAGCAACTAGGCGTGACTTGTTTGGATGACATTTCCTTCAACATCCAATTTGTTTTCCAAATCCATTTGAGACCAATGACGTAGACCCTGTTGGTCTTTCAACCGATTCCCATACTTCAAGACGTTTGAATTGGTTGAGTTCTTCTTGCATGGATTCAATCCATTGTCTTTTGTCATTATGTCCTTAATGTTTTAGGCTCAGTTAGCGAGCGGTGAGTGCATAAATGCAATGTTCACCATCCGAGTGAAGACGTTGTCTCGTAACAACCGGTTGATTCGGGTTGCCAATAATATTTGCGGAGGATGGTCTTTTCTCCATCGATGTGTAGAGGTTGATGTTGGTATACATTGTGCGATTCTTAGGATTCAAATGGTTTGTTGAAGATTCGCGACATCCGTGCAATGATCTCATTAGCAAACGGGTTAAAGAACGCATTTGGATCAAAATCTGCGGTGGGGTACTTCATTCGAATATCATCACCGGTTCATCATTGTTGGAGCGGTGTGTTCAATGTTGTGTTGGAGTCAACTAGTGTAGGTGCATCTTCAACGATGGTTGTTGTAGCAGTGTATCGGTATAGGAATATTATCGGGTTGTGCGGTGGAAGCAGATACACAGAGCACGTTCATCAATATCGTCATCGAGCGGAGGAGCAAATAACATTTCCATTTGTTGTGAGTTAGTGGGGCTTTGTTCGGTGATGATGGGGTTGAGGAAGTTTAAGCGGTTGTGACGGGTTCTAAGTCATTATACTGAAGCCATTTCCGTGAGTTCATCAAAATGAGCATGAATCGTTTCCATCACTGTTTTGTCTGACGATTCGGATCCGGTAACCTTTAGAATTCTCACAATATCCAATAAAGACTCCAATGTCGACTTTGGCTTTGAGCTTTCCAAAATCATCACGATCATTATTCGGATAGCAAAGGATCCAAATACATGAAAGTGTTTGAGATTCGGTTTATGGTTGTGGACAAGCTCGAAAGGTGTTTTGTTGTGGCGTTTTGTGATCATAGGCGGTTTGAATATAGCATGCGATGAATCGACACGCCCACAAGTGTCTGAAGTTTAGCATTGATTAACATTGTTCTTGCGACTTCCACTAATGTTCGGTTTAGTCTTTCAACAACTCCGTTTTGTTGGTGTCGTGCAATAGATGTTTGATCTTTGAATTCCCACTTTCTCATAGAATTCACGAAGGGTTTGGTTAACAAATTCGGTTCCTTTGCATTCGAATTAGCTTTGGCGGTGTTGCGGAGTGAACCTATATTTTCGTGAGAAGGTGATGATCATTTGTGGAGCTTGGTCTTTGCTTGAAGAAAGTAGACCCAAGTCCATCGTGAATAGTCATCAACAATTACTAAGATGTAGCGTTTGCCATTGATCGTTTGCACGCGCATCGGGCCACAAAATCCATGTGAAGAAGATGAAGCACATCTTTGAGTCGTGTTCCACCTTTGAAGGAAAATGAGCACAAGTGCTTTTCCCTTGTTCACAGGTGAGCTAAGGTGATCTTTTGAATACCGGAATCGTGGGAGACCTTCAACTAGTTTGTGTCGAGCAAGGTTGGTGATGGTTTGAAAGTTTAGATGTGAGAGCAGCGGTGCCATAGCCGGATTTTGTTGATGTTGCCTTTGAAAGTAGCGGATGGGAGATGAAGCAACCATGTCTTGCATAGAGATAGTGTAGAGACTAGAATTCGTGAGCGGACATAAGGTCATTTCCTTGTAGATCACGAATGAAACAAGTTTTCTCCCGAAAGCAACCTCAAATCTCCATCACAAAATGACCAACCGAAAACAGTTATGGCCGGGCCTTCCACATAGTAAACCTGTTGATTTCGATGTTCCCATTGACATAATCTCCGTAGCCCATGATAGCCGTGGTGATCATTCCGAACTGACGGTGCCAATGAACTTTGCAATAAAGTTTGATAACAGTTTAAGGTTGCTGTCGTGTGTCGGGAACATCCGCTATCAACAATCCGAGAATGATCATATCACTGCATTACACACACGACACGGATGGAATAGAAGTAGATGTGGAACCCGAAATGTTAGAGGTTCCGAGCGATATATGAGACATGCATACATTAATGACTTTAGGCATCCATTTAAATCCTAGTGTGTTATATATCCATTTCGCCATCTATAACTATTCTTTGCTTTAGTCTTAGTGAATGCACTAGGTGGTACTACATTCTTAGGAGGTGGCTGGAGCTACAATGGCGGCAATGTTTGCCTTAGAATCTAAAGAAGGCGGTCTACCAAGCACGGACTTAGAATGATTAGTGGGCCTAGAGGTATTCGATTCTTAGGATTCCGTAAGCGAGATTATAGCTTTAGCAACACATTTGTCATGACAATCAAAATTCATACTTTTCGACAAATAACACAAGGTGCATCGATGAATATCAAAAGTGCTTAAGGTTTAGCATTCGTTACATCACTATTTCTATTACATTTGCCGACGACATCTATAGTGGAAGCAACGTGAGTCTTATTCATAGTCCTAGGGTGTTCTTCTACTTTAGCATTCCTTATTGATCTTTTCTTAGGTCGCAACTTCCTATTCTTCGATTGAGTGCTCTAGGCGTGAAGTGCGGACGTTTGGAAAAGACATAACTATTCTGGTTTCGGTGAGAAGGAAGCACGTTAGCAACTTGTGATTTGGCGATAGGGATTCTAGGTGCACGATTACTAAGTGTTACCGGTGCTAATCTCTTAATGATGGTTGGCGGAAGTTGTTCATACTTTCTAACATTTCTCTTAACTTAGAGATAGTGTGAATCAAATCTTGATTTTCGAGCGAATATTACCAAAGAAAATTCATGAATTCTCTAGTGTGAGCAAGATAGTGATCAAGTTCGTTTGATGCTTCATGTCGAGTCTTATTGAGTAAATCAAATATGACACCATATTCTGTTTAAGCTGTTACAAGTTCTTGTTCATATTTAGAGATTTGACTTTTCAAAGACACGTTTTGATCATCCAGTTGCTCAATTTTAGGATCGAAGATTTTGCACTCAATGACGATTTTCTTTTGAAAACTAAGTTGATGGTTGTGAATATCTTTTCACACCAATGAAGACGACGTTTTGCATTGTAAAGTTCGTTAAGTAATCGTTTGTTTTAGCTTTTAAAGACTCGATCTGAAGCACATTATCAATATTCTCATGATTACCACAGAGTCAACATTATCGGCGAGTATAATCGGATGCATGTGGCAAAGAATAGAGTAACACAACATTATGGATATCGTACGAGATAACATCTTCCAAGAGTCGATCAACATCTTTTCTCAACATTTTCTTTTCGTTTAGTATTAGAAATAGATGTTTGATTTTCTCGAAACGACCTTCATCACTCCAAGTTCCTTATGAAAATCCTTTTCCCAAGCTAATGCACAACTTTTCAAATTTTTAACATTTGGTAAAGATTTTTCGAAAATGTCTCTTTGTTCTCGCTAAAGGCGATTGAAAGTGTTGAACTTTGATTTCGAATGATGTTCTATCTCATGTTCTAAAGTTTTGAGGTCGACCATGAAAATATCAAAATATCTAAGAATTTTGCGATTTTCGGGTTTTGAGTTACTTCATCGATTGAAGGTAAAGGACCATAAATTTGTGCATAATCTGGTTGGGGATTAACATTAGAAGACTCGGTGTTTTGATGATAACCCTTGGTGTGTTAGAAGAATCCGTTGGTGTGTGAAAGTGACGGTTTTGAATAATTAAAGGTTTGTTGTAAACAACCGTTTTAATTTTGATCAACTATCGTCTTCGAATCCAATTCCTCTTGACGATGATATTCAACAACACTCATAATGATATCATTAATTTTATATTACTGACCTTTGGAAACTTGAGGATTTGGTTTGAATGTTTTGGTGAAAACTTTGGTTTATGTCGCCTAGATTTGGTCCATATCCTTTTGGATTGGGTTTTAAAGTAAACTTTTCAATAATTATTCTTGATTCACCATGTTTGTAAACAACAGTTTTAAACTCTTTAATTTTGTTTTGCAAGCCAATAATTTACGCAAGAAGGTCATCTACCCGATTCGTTGAATGCTTTTTGTATCTTGAGAACTATTTTGACAATTTAACAACTCGGCCTTAGCTTTTGATTTTCCAATGTGAGAGCGTTAATTTGCTTTTATGTTCATGTTTCATTGTTCTATTTCGACAACAAAGCGTTCTTGAGCGGCTAGATCACGATCTGTCTCTAAATATTTTTCGTTTGGATGAGATTTAGCAAAGCGGCTTCAAAACCTTTTCACGGTTTTCTTGAGTTTTGAAAAGTTGAGTTGCATTTGTAAGCATTCAAAATCCTTGGTTAACGATGCGTTTTGCTTTTAAGTCCTTATTTAATGCATAACATTCCTCCATTTTGATTTGATGGTCTTGAATTAAGCGAGCAAAATCGGATGAGGCAACAGATTCGACTTGTTCAACGTGAGTTACAACATGATCATTATTTAGATCCTCAAGTACAACCACGAAGTCAATTTGATTATCAAAGGAAACCATAAGGTCATCTTGATCGTCAAATGTAACTACTGAGGTTAACTTGAAAATCGTCGAATGAGATGTAGATGACTCATTTTGAGCGATCGATCCGTCTTGGATTCGGATATTGGCGGAGATATTAGTTCGAGATATGATGATGGTTTGTTCGGTACGAGACAAGCCATCGATGTCACTCTGGGCCTGTTTCACTCATGTGTAACTCATGCATATTAGCCATCAACATAACGGTTGCATTGGCTGCGCAAGTCCTCCATATCATCATCGAGTGCGCATACGCCATAAAGCCCCGTTCTTTGTTTGTGAGAGATCCACCATCTTCATCCTTAAGAGCCAAAGAAGAGCCTCTTTAAAGTAAGCACTACCCCTAGTCCTTGGCTTTGGGCATGCATTAGCCAGTGTCCTTCTCATTGCGGTTGTAGCATCGAAGACCATTCAACCCATTACGAGCATTTCCTGTTCCACCACTTGAGCTCATTGTTATTCCTACCCATAGCATTAAACCCTTGACCACCTCCCATTTGGCGACCATAACCACGATTTTGAACTTCAACTCGTCCATTATTCACAACACTGATTTCGTGTATTGGATGAGGAGCGAATCGATTGTTGGATTTGTTTGTATAACGGCTAAAAGCATTAGCAATCATAACAAATCCATTTGCAATGCTTGAGCGGATCGGATTCCTCATTAGTTTGACTATGAAGTGCTTGATCATTGTTGTTCTTGTAAGGAACCAATTGATTTTGTTGAGGTTCTTGTGATGGATCGTTTGGTGTGGTGAGGCGGTTTGTTGAGTTGCTTGTTGAGGAGGATAACTTTGTTGAGCATATAAGGCAAGTTGTTGATTTTCCGGATGTGTGGGTGGAGCAATTTGAGCATGGAGAATCCTTTCCCGATCAACTTCCTTTTCATGAGGCTTCAAGTAATCGTATAACAATCCATATGTAGAATGATGCATATTCTTCGCCAGCGGATAAAATGACATACTTCTCCCATTCGACCAAGACTACTCAGAACTTAGTATTCACTGCAATTCTTGGCATGATGATGTTGTGTTTATCCAAATCATTGATGATGTCTCGAAAATCGATGATGATAAGACTCTAGTGTCTCTCGTGTTCAATCATGAAGTGTTCATAAGCCAAGTAAATTTTGGATTCCAAATCCTCCCGATTGAGTCTGATCCTTCCATAAGAAGATGAATATGGTCCCACATTTCCTTTGCGATCTTTTGAGCATCAACACTTGAAGAATTGGGTTAGGTAATCCTAAAAGGATATATTGCATTGCAAGCTCATCGACTTCATAGTGTAGAAGTTACATTGGATTTAGATCCTGCAATGATAGCAATGTTTGTTTGTTCATCTCTTGGTGGAATAGCGATAGGATCTCCGGTGCAATGATGATGAGCATCTCAAATGGACCTTCCAAGATAACCTTCTTTAAGAACTTTCCATGTGGCTTCTTGGATCACAAAACCTAAAGAACCTTATCACCCATTGATCGTAGTTTCTGGAGTGAGCATTGGAGGTCTATCAAGTGATCCACTTCATGAATTGATTGTTGGTTGCTTAAAGCTTCACACATCTTTGCAAACCAAGTGGGTTCCTTCATAGTGTTCCTTGATGGATGTTTATTGAATTCATTTGTGTAGGGTTGAACTTGAAGACTTGGCGGTGTTTGAACCATTTGTGGTGGGGAATTGCACCAAGTTGTGGAGTATGTTGTTGATTAAATTGTTGTTGATAAATTGCTTGTTGTTGATTCCATTGTTGATGTTGTGGACTTAGTTGTTGTTGTCGTTGAGGATAAGTGTAAGGAAATAGTTAGAGTATGGTGGTTGAGACATGTTGAAAACTTGTGTTGGTAAAAATGGATCTTTGTAGTCGAATGAACCTTTGATGAAGAAGTATCCTTAGGCGTAGAAATCACAATAGCCAAGTAGCACTTATGCGTAAAAACACCAAAGTTACGAGTAACAATAAGAAGTTCTGCGTAGATTTAGCTTCTGGCGTAAGTATGGAAAAGACGCTAAAGTTATGCGTAGACAAAAGTTAGGCGTTAGGCGATTATCTTATGCGTGGGCGGGCTTAGGCGTGAAAAATCTTATCGTGGGATTTCTGGCGTAAGCTTATGCTTATGCGTAATTTTAGGGTTTTATCCCAAGTGATCTTTTACACTTCACGGTGCAAAAGATATCCAAAGTCGACGTATTTTCGGGCTTATCCAAGCAAGAAAACACGGAGTAAACCACAACGAAGATCAAACCAAGGAAATACTTACGCGTAGTTTTAGGGTTTCACTACGCGTGGGTCTACTCGTAAATTTGATTATGCTCAAAGATGTTTCTAAACCGGTTTTGTGTGATGAAATAGCTTCAAGATCACCAAATAACACAAGAGTGTGAGATTTGATGAACCAAACCTTCTAAAAGCGATTCTGCGTAGAACTATACCCACGAATAAAAACTAGCTCAAAACAATGATCCACGCATAAAGTTCCAAACTTTTGCCAAAACAAATATTTTAACACCTTAAAGCGTTGAAAGTACAAGAATCTTGGATTAAAAGTGTAAAAACAAGTTTTTAAGCGAAGCAAAGAATATATTATCTTTACGCGTAAGACCCAAAACCAAAATCTTCAAAACAAAAGTGTGCACCCAACTATTTGGCGATTGATACCATTTGTTAGGTCACTAGTTTTACAAACACAAGTAATATAGAAAGAGATAAAGCGATTGAACAAGATCTAACACACGAAACAATAATACGGTTGTCGTTGGATATGTGATGAGAGAAAACTTGAACAACCAATCTTCAAATGAAGGTTTACAAGAGTATTTATAGGAGGAAAGCTAGGGCAACACTCCTAGTTTCCATCCTTTCTTTAATGGGCTTGGGCCTAAGCTCATGGGCCTTTACATAAGCTTAAGGCTAATAACAAACATAAAGGCCATAATAAAGCTAACTATTACATATTAATTACTAACACTTGATTATGGTTTAGGAGTGATTCCAACAAAGTATTATTGGGCACATGTACTATCTGTTTGGGTAAAATTTGTAGACTACAAAAACAGAAATAATTTTCTTTGGGTCAAAATGGGTCAGGTGGGTTGGGTTGACCTGGTACCTGCTTGTTTTAGTTGGAATTCTGATGAGTTGCAATCATCAGATTGTTGGTTTTTTAAGGCATGAGATTGTTAGATTCTGAGTATATATTGCAATTTTTCTTTGTGCAGCCAACAAAATGGCGACGGTGGAAGTGATGACAGCCAACATTCAGTTGCCATCTTACTTGAACTCCAAAGAGACAACGATAAATGTAAATCTCCCTTGAAAGAAGTTGGTGTTTACTTTCACATTTTGTTATAATAACGATAAATTATTATGTTGTAGGTTGTGAATTTTTTCTTGAAAGGAGAGAAAGAAGAGGTACGTGATGACGCTCAAATATGATTGTTTTACATCTTCACCACTTCTCTATTTTTTTAGATACTGTTACATCATCACCGCTCATACATATTGATTTTACGGCTCCCAAGTCACTTTGTGAATGCTACTTCTAAGATCATATTATGGTTAAAGTTCTGGAAATTAAATCCAAGTTGTTACTCCTTTATAAATCCTTGCTTTTATTTCAGCTCAGTGGAAAGTTTTGTAATTTTAATCAGCCATCTTCACTTATTGCAGGTGGAATATCAGTATGGATTCTATGAATCTACTTATCGTGAGAGTGGTAGCGAGCACATACGTTTCAAAATAGGCCAAGATATGGGCTAATGAAGCAAAAGCCGAAACCGCTTAAGCTCATAAGTGTAAACTGAGCTTTAATCGGGTATATTGTGTATTTTTGTTGGTGTTTATCTAGATCTATGCTCGACTTTGACCTCGGCTCGAATATTTTGGGATGATGTACATAATTTATAAGGTGTATTTCCTGGAATGTTGTTTACGTTTGTTCATTTTAGTTAAAATTTATGTTAAGGGAAAATTGGCTCCACAAAAGCACAAAAAACTTGGGAACGCAAGAAATACATTTGCTCTTGCAGCATTGAATCATGTTGTGGGTTTCCATGTTGGCAGCGCCGAAGTAACATATTCTTCATGTGTCCTAAATAATGGTACGTGAGGTAGATTTATGCCCATTGTCTTATGTATAGTTTCTGACTTACTTTGATTGCCGTAACATTCATTTTTTTCGTGATCAGCACCAAATAGGCCTGACTCGAAAGATACCACCATCACCAGGTTGTTGAGCGAAATGTTCGGCGCTGGCCAGCCATCAGTAGCTCCAACGATAATTCAACTCGGGATGTTACTCCTCAAATGAGATCCGAACCGATTAATCATGAGGGTAATTTTTATATCTATTTTACCATATTCTTTTTATTTTTTTTTGCACTAGCGTTCTGATGGTCTTTTTTTTGTCTTCATTCGGCGCGCCCATTTCAGAAGATCCTGGTCGTGCGCAGGCCACAATGGCAGATGGGTCACAGCTACTGGGGTCCCACCTGTGTGATTATAGTTTCCAATAGACTGTTCAAAATTCTGTCGTTGGATCTGTTATTCAGAAAAGCTTTAGTCCAGGCATTTCTCAGCCTCAGGAAGACACAAACGTGGTTGTAAGTCTAGGTAATTTTATTTCTGCTCATACTCATTTAGTAAATTCACCTACTAACATCTAACACGTATACCCACTTCCTTACTACCTTTTATCGTCATATATTATAAAGACTTGCTGCTAAAAAATCTGCTTTATCGAGAGATGATAATTCTGAGTTGTGAATAGTAGCCCATCTGGCATATGAACTCCAAATATCCTACATATAACACTATCTCATGATTTGAACACATCGTCCAAAAATCTTTTTTTTGGGAGTAGTGAAACTGGATGCACCTGTCATGGCACATGTTTCATATATCAAGTGATGCTTTTTTGTATCCACAAATCATACACATATTTTCTAACCATGTTTGGCGCAGGGTCTACCTGCTGGGTTGTTAAGGCAAGCAACATATACAACTGCCAGGCTTGGTACATTCAGGTGACTAATTATTTAATGAAAAATGTTTTTCTTGGAGAGCATATAGAATTATAGATGTTACCTTAAAAATTCAGCTTTGGTATACACCAAAAAAAGACCCAAAGTTGGCATTTATCAATATGAAACCTTGATTAATCTGTTTTCCATTTGACAATTCGATAGGATTTTGACTAATAAGGCACTTGAAGCCAATGATGAAAAGCCTTTCCACTATATCGAAAGCTTTGTGGGTGGCAAATTTGGAGCAATTGGAGCATGTGTAGCGGCCGGTGATCCGCACTTATTCGAATGCATCTTGATAACACCCTACCCTTGCCCGGGCGTAACAACACGAATGCATTCCATGCTTTGTATAGGATAGCTGCAGACGAAGGAGTTTTGGCTTTATGGAAAGGTCTTGGTCCAACCGTTGTAAGGGCAATGGCATTATACATGGGAATGCTTGCTTCTTATGATCAAAGTGTCGAGTTTTCAAGGATAATCTAGGTTTTGGCGAAGGTGATACAATTACAGGTAAGTTAAATTATACCTAATACTTAGAACAAAGGTTCATTTCAATATTACATCTGTTAGGATTATTTTACGATCCTACACGTGGTTTTATTTCTTTTGTTGTTTGTTTTCCTTTTGCGGTTGCAAGTTCGGTATCGGGGCTCATTCTTTGCGACTGCGGTTTGCCTTTGATTATGTCAAACCCAAATTCAGAAAATGATGCCCGATGCACAGGAGAAATACCCTTATACTAGATCATTGGATTGTGGTATGAAGACCCTCAAGGCTGGAGGACCTTTCAAGTTTTACACTAGATTTCCTGTATACCGATAACACAAGCATACCAAAATCCTAAAAGACAAACGAAACAACATCAAAAACCCGAGGTACATAAAAACTCCCGCCGTGGAGCGGCGGGTATTAGATACTTGTTTTATATAATAAGATTATTTGTATAACCTTTGCTAATCAAATAATCGCTCAAACGATTGTACCACATCCTTCCAGGTTGTTTCAACCAATATAAAGATCTTTGTAATTTTATTGAGCACATTTCTCTGGGTTTTGAACTTAATGTTCCAGGGATTTTAAATCCTTCTGGTATTTTCATATAGATGTCGTTATCAAGTGATCCGTACAAGTAAGTCATAACAACATCCATAAGGCGCATCTCTAATTTTTAGAGGCGCTAAGTGATTAAATATCAAAGTAATCGCATCCATAACGGAGAATATGTTTCCTCATAGTCAATTCCTGGCCTTTGAGAAAAACCTTGGGCTACAAGTCGAGCTTTATATCTCGTAACTTCATTTTTCTCATTTCTTTTTCGTACAAAAATCCACCTGTAGCCTATAAGCTTCACTTTTCTAGGTGTGGTTATTATAGGTCCAAAAACCTTTCGTTTATTAAGTGAATTTAATTCAGCTTGCATAGCCTCTTTCCATTTATCCCAATCATGTCGATTTTGACATTCAATTACAGACTTTGGTTCTGGATCATCATCTCCGCTCATAATATCACTTGTTACATAATAAGAGAATATCTCATCAATATCTCCTATTTCATTTCGGTCCCATAATATATGTGTTTGACTGTAATTGATTGACATTTCTTTATTGATATCACTCATTTCTTCCTCGGGTGAGGATTTGATATTTTGTGTTTCTTTGAGAACACTTTCCTCATGGCCAGTTTCCTTTTCTGGCCCTTTCTTTTTCAAGGATTTTTATCTCTTGAACCAATTGGTCTTCCACGTTTCAAACGTTTTTGAGATTCTTGAGCGATGTTATCACCAGCTGGTTTATTTGGTATTTCAATTCGGGTTGGGGCATTAGTAGCTGGTATATGTGACTTAGTCACTCTTTTTGTATCTGTAAATGCATCAGGTAACTGATTTGCAATTTCTTGTAAATGCATTATCTTTTGAACCTCGGTTTCACATTGCTTTGTTCGAGGATCGAGATACAACAATGAAGGTTCACACCATGAGACATCTTTCACTTGATTTTCTTTTCTCCCCTAATCTTGGGAAAATTGCTTCATCAAAGTGGCAATCAAAAACGTCTTGTAAAGAGATCACTGTTAAAGGTTCAATATATCTTATGATGGATGATGTTTCATATCAACATAAATTCCCAATCTTCTTTGAGGACCCATTTTTGTGCGTTGTGGTGGTGCAATAGGAACATACTGCACAACCAAAAATTTTAAGATGGAAATGTTTGGTTCTTGGCGGAAGCAAGTTGCATGGGAGAGTATTTATGATTTGCACTTGGTCTCATGCGAATCAATGATGCGACATGTAAATTGCATGTCCCCACATAGACACATGGAGTTTAGTTCTCATTATTAATGGGCTAGCTATTAGTTGGAGTCGTTTGATTAATGATTACGCCAAACCATTTTGTGTGTGAACATGAGCAGCGGGTGTTCAACAACAATTCCAACAGACATGCAATAATCATTAAAAGCATGTGATGTGAATTCTCCTGCATTATCAAGTCTCACTTTTTTAACTGTATAATCAGGAAAATGTGCCCTTAATTTAATAATTTGAGCAAGAAACTTTGCAAAGGCCACATTGCGAGTTGATAATAAGGAGACATGAGACCATCTGATGGATGCATCTATTAGAACCATGAAGTATCTAAATGGTCCACATGATGGGTGAATTGGGCCACATATATAGCCTTGAATTCTTTCAAGAAATATAGGTGATTCATTTTCAATTTTAAGTGGCGAAGGTCTTGTAATCAGTTTTCCAAGAGAGCAAGATGTACACGGAGGTACTTTGTGTATTTCAGGGAACTTCTGATATTTCAATGGATGCCCATGTGTGTTTTCAACTATTCTTTTCATCATTGTTGATCCTGGATGGCCTAATGATAACGCTACACGCGTCGTTCGGGGTCAAGGAAACTTCCTTTTCTTCGAGCAAGTTTTATAACACCCTAGGCAGTGAACCTAATCGTTGTAGTGTAGTAATTAGGGTAAGCCACGGGTATTGATCTGTGCTAAACCGTCAAGTCTAACAGACTTAAAACAGCTTAAGCACAAATACAATGAAGTCCTGGAGAATATAGTGAATTCCCAGGTCGTTTAGTCCCAAGGAGACTCAATGGTGTGCAAACACTGATTCAGACGATAGAATGATCACTAATGATAGTGATCGGAAAGGATTAGGATTGAATATTACACTACTGAAAAAGATAATAAAATAAAGCGACTTAAATACAAATTAAGAAAATTAAAAAGATAAAATCTATTAAATAAACGCTATCACTATTTTTAAAATGATGAACGTTTAAAAATTAAAACTAAAAACTTACGTTTAAAATAAAAATACGTAAACGTACAAAATAAAAAGTGAAATCTAAGAAATAAAAGTCCTAAAAATATGAAAAATACATTTTTACAAACCTAATGATATGAGAAAATTTATAGAAAAGGAAAATTATTTTTATAACTAATTATCTAATTATTATTAATTAAAACTATTTTAACTAATTAATAATTACCTAAAATACAAGAAAATAGGAAATAAAGCTAGAAAAATAAAATTATGAATTGGAAAAGTCTAAAATATCAAAATAGAATTTTCAAAACTATTTTGTAATTTTACGATTATTTTCTATTTTCTAGGAATTTTAAACTAATTAAAACTAATTAAATTGCTAAAATTACAAAATAAACTATGAAAAATATGTAAAATTACTTTTTACTTTTATAATTATCTAAACCTAATAAAATTGAAAATTATTTTTGAACCTTTTCTTAATTTTTTATATTAAAAGCTATTTAAAAATGCTTAAAAACTAATTTAAATTAAGAAAAATAGCAAAACACCTTGGAAAAATCTGAAAATTTCAGGAAAAGTCTAAAACATTATTAGGAAGCTAGGAAAATTGGAAAAAACATGGGGTTGTGTGGCAGAATCTGAAACTGATGTGCAAGTGCTTAATGGAATAAGCACTTGAATAATCAAATGGGATCCAAAGGCTACCAAACCAAAGGAGAAGCTCTAATATGCTAAAGGAACTAGAATGGAACAAAAAAAACAAGCTAAAACCTCTGATTAGCACTCTGCAATGATTTGATGTTTATGAGATTTTGGCTAAAAAGCAGTTCTGGGGGGTAACTTGTAGGCAGAAAATAAGCAATCAAATAAGCTGGAAACTAGAAAGCAATGATTGGAACTAGTAGTAGACCTGGTTGAGAGCTTGTAAACCAATTTATAGACCTAGGGGTACTCAGGTAAGCTCTGTGCACAAGCTACAAAATCTGAACAAGCCACAAGTAACAATGATTGCTTTGCAGGGGACTTAGCAACATTTTGACAAGCTTCTTAAAGCTTATAGAAAATTCACAAAATTGTACAAAAATAACAACAAGAAACTAGGGCGTTAGAACTTTTAAAAGCCACAAAATTCACTTGATTTGACCAAGAAATGAGTCCATTAAAAATCTTTCCATTTGGCTCAGCCCGAATTTGCAATTTGACTTTGATAAAAAAAATTGTGATTGACTTTCTTGAGTTTTGATCTGGATTTAAGCGAAAATGGTATATAATGATGAAATTAAACTAAAACAAGCTATACTTATAACTTTTAAACACAAAACAAACTTTGGTTGTTTCAAAATTCCAACATTGGGCTGTAGGACGAGAAGTTTGTAGTTTTGACTTTGCAAATGGCAAGCACAAGATTATGACTAATATGATTGCATATGAGTTAAACAAAACTAGAGCAACAATTACCCACCACTATACTATCCTATAATACGGATAAATCGTGATGCCAAACACCACTTTTATGGCTGTTAAGACTAAAAAGCTGAGCAAAGCGATGAACCAACATGTGATAAGGATCAAACCAAATCTAAATAACCTAATTAACACTTGAAGAAGCAAGTAGGCACTAAAATCAAACACAAATCTGAGATACAAGCAATATGCAAAATGGCTCAAAATGGGCGAGAAACTCACTCATGTATCAATTGCTTGAGACCAAAACCAAACCCATGACTACACTAATTGAACCTAATCCAACCCATATCGGATGTCTGCAACACCAACCATGCTCAAATCCAACTAAGCTTAAGCAGTTGACTTTTGTTAACTTTTCACAAACTTGCTTGAAAATGATTCAAAGCTCATCAAAAGCTATATGAAGCTTAAGTGAGCTTATAAGTATTAAATATAAGTTATTAGAAGCTAGGACAATATAGTTTGAATTTGAAATTTTACAGTATACATAAAAGCTGAAACCGAAATGAAACTCTTAATTGATGCTTAAAAGCAGTTACAAAGTTGATTTAACATAAATGTGTTACCAAGCTGAAATTACCATATTTTAACTAAAACTAAGAACATTTTATTAAAAGCGACATTAAAGGAAATAAATAAAACTAGCTACTCTTTATTCTTCTCTAACTCCTCTTTTGTAGCTCCATGCATCTCTCTCTTGATTGAATCCACTGGAATTGGGGCGTTGGATGACTTTAGTGGAATTTGGCGTTTGATCATTTTGGCGCCAAAGTGGATTTTGGAGATTGGAGGGTAGAGTGCTAAGAGAATGCATTAAATGGCTTTTGTTTTGTGTTGAGGAGGAGGGACAAGGAGTGAGATGTTGAGGTGGAGGTGAGGGCATGGTGGGAGTGATTTCGAGAAGCAGTTGAAGGTGAAGACTAAGGCGCGTTTGTATTAGTTTGTTGGGAAGGTTGACCGGGTAAGGATTTGGGTTGACTCGGGTAAGGCGGGTTAAAGGGTGTTGGATTGGGCTTATATTGGGCTTAAGTAGTGATTAGGGTCGGTTTGGTGAGTAATAACACAAGGACTAGAAATGTAATTCGGCCAAACATGAGGATTGAACATGCCACTTTTCCAAACATAACACAAGGACCATACTTGACATACTTGAATAGTACAAGGACCATATTTGACTATTTCAAAATTCCAGGACCATTTATGACATTTTAGAACTTAAGGGACCAAAGTTGTAATTTTGCAATTTTACATTTCAAAGGTTTGTTTTGACAACTTTTGAATCCCATGGACCTTAAATGACATTTTTCTTTATTTTGATATACGGGGACTGTTTTGACAACTTTTGAAACTTGGGGACTAAAGCGCCAATTTTGCAAATTTGATCGTTTTCATCGATTTTGATATTTTGCATTTAAAACACATAAAACACTAATTTGTGATATTTTGATCATTTTGATGTGTTTCGAGTGTTTTCGGATGATTTTGCAGTTTAGATTATTCAAAATGATGAGTATTTAGACCTCATCGGGTATTGATATCGTTCTCAGGGAATAGGAATGCTAGTAAGGAGTTACTATGCTAAGGTTAAGGTTGAGGAAGATTATTTTTATCTTTTTATATATTATGAAAGGAAAAGTCGAATCTAAGGTATTGGATTTGGGGGTTGGTATTTCTACCGATTACTCTACTATTATCTAATTATCTAAACTAAAGTTGTGGGAGTCTATGTCTAATTAATGTGTGCTCGTATGATAGTTTAAAGATGTGTTTACTTAGTTTGTATTACTCCTAATTATCTCCTATTGATGGTTGAGTGTCACGTCTTATTCTTAATTGCGTTGTGTGTCTAAAGTTGTAGGGTGTCGTTTCTCCTAACCCTTTGAACTTACCAAAGGGTCTAGTCTACAAACCCACTAGGGATGATAAACTCCTACTCTAAGGCGCTCTTTGGATGGTTTAGCCTACAACTACTCGGTAATTATATTCTAAGGTTCACAAAGATGAATCAAGCATTAAGTACACAACGAATGACCTATCGCATTACTAGATCATTAATCAACTAAGATAAGAAACAACCAATCAATATTCAATAATTAAGTTTCATACTTCCTAAGCAAACACACAAGTAAATTAGCGGACATGGAGAACATGCAAGCATACACACAAATAATCAAAGACATAATTGAATTAATGAAGTAAAGACTTATCTTGATGTAAGATAGGGTTTAAAACCCTAAAATCTTGTACAAGACACCTTAGGTTCGGTTTTAGGTTTTACTCCAAGACTCTCCACACAAAGGCGAAAAATTCGGATTCTATATATAAGATTACATATGCGACGGCGTCTTATGTTTAGTGGCGTCGTCGTATCGCCGTCATTAGGGTTTCGTCTTGGCCACGTTAACCTTGCGACGGCGTCACCTTATGTCGTGGCGCCGTCCTCTTGACCGGCGTCGTGCGGATTGCATCTGGGCCGTCGAGTAGCGACGGCCTACTCTTTCACAACTAGACGTCGTCACTTGAAAATCGAGTTTGAGTCTGTATCATCACAATAATTTTGGGACGGCGTCGCCATTAACACTGACGCCGTCGCCTTCTAGTTTCGACAGAATCGTGAGTGTCTCGATTTTGACTTTGGCCATTTCTTCATATATTCGCGCCTTTTCGTCCAAATAAGTGCCATTCCAGCATTTGCCTTCAAGAGACCTAAAAGTGAAAAGGAGCGATATTAAGCAATAACGGATACAAAGTGATCAAATAAGGACTTAAGCGACCCTCAAAATGGTACCTTTTAAAACCTTATCACCTAACTTTGTCATGCTATAAGTTGAATATACCGGGATCGCGTTTTCTTTGATCGCCATATGTGCTTGTGGCACATTAATATGTGTATAATGCAAACCGAATGGAGCATTGGCGTTTTCTAATACATGATTCTCATTTATGATATGCAAATACTTTTGTTCTCGATGAGTCTTTGGTAGTATCATATCCATTATGATATATGTTTACGAAACTTAGTAAGTTTCTTTTGGATTTTAGGGAAAATAAAGCATTCTCTATTAAAAGTTGTGTACCATTTAGTAACACCAAATTAGCTTTTCCCACTCCTTCTATCAAGTTTGTAGGACCTGAAATAGTATCAATGGTTCCTTTTGTTGGTTTTAACTCAAAAAAATATTTCTTGGATTTAAGGATAGTGTGTGTAGCACCACTATCTGCTATGCATAAGTCTCCATCATTTTCTTGATGGTGTGCTCCATTGAGACTCATCTTTAAGCTTCTAATATGAATAATAAAAAATATATAATAATAAGTGCATATAAAAGATGTTATTAAAAGATTCATTTTATTGATTTATTTTACATGAAAAGAAAAACTAATTAAACATACTTAAACAAAGTTGCGGAAAATAAATACATAGTTATTAAGATACAACAACATCTCTTTCATAGTTCCAAGTCATTGAAAAAGTATGAGGTATTCAACTCAATGTTTGTATTGTCAAAGCTGATCCACATGGTTAACTTCTTTCTCTTTTCCTTTAAGAGATGCTTGGTAGAGCTCACATAGATGTGAAGGTGTCGACAAGCTTTTGACCGATGGTTTGTACTTCCATCACGAAACATGATCCTCCAGGTTTTGTGAGGTACTAGCTTCATTATTTTGTTGACCGAGATTATTAACTTGTGGAGCATGGTAATTATAGTTTCTTTGACCACGGCGCGACCCGACCAGCGACACGACCACTATAACCACCTCGATGGTAAGTATTGTTTCGATTGAAAAGCGGTTGTGACCATGAACATTGTTTTATCATAATGACCATGACCACGACCACGTCCACGAGGGTTACCTCTTCCTCTTTTACTTCGAGTTTTTGCTATCATTATTGTTAATAGCATTTGCTACGGAAGTGCTAATGATCTGTGGGGCGAGTTTGATGATTTCTCATTAGCAATTCATCGTTTTTCTCTGCTACAAGAAGATTTGCATTTAGATCGAGTATCTTTTAAACTTTTGCAATCGATATTGTTGTTGCAAGTTTAAGTTTGAAGCATGAAATGTGGAGAAAGTTTTCTCGATAGATCTCCTTGGTAACAATTTGCCCACAAAATCGAGTGTTTAGCATATTACGAATAAAGCGGTATACTCATTAACCTTTTAAAGTCTTGGAACCTTAAATTGTTCCATTCGTCTCTAGCGAAGGGGTAAACTTCCTTTGATGATCAAATCTGCTTTGTAAATCTTTCCATAAAATGCTTAGATCATCACAATTTGAATATTCGAATTCTAGCATTTCATCAATGTGTTGATGGAGGAAAACATCAGCTTTCGCTTTGATTTCCTCTGAGCATTTGTTGCCTTCTTCTAACGTTGATAAAGCACTCATTGATTTGAGATGCCTTTTAACATTTGATGTCCATTGAATATAATTTGCTCCAGTTATGTCAAGAGATGGAAATTTGATTTTTTCAATGTTTGACATTTTGTCGCTAAACACAAATTGAACAAATAACGAAATATTAAAATCCATATATATCAATAAATAATGCAATACAATAAAGTGGGAGAGTCACAAACACATACATAAGTAAGAAAAATTCAAATTCATTAGGTGGGAGCTCAAAAAGCATAATAAGGAGTAAGATAAGCATAATGGTGACGGCAATGAGAAGCGGGTGAATCATCTTTAAATATTCTTTAGAAAATGTTCCGGTGATGTATAGTATCCTTTAATAATTACCTTGACAAGAGTGGATAATATCTTTGATTAGAGTCTCGTGCTGATAACGTGTTATAATATAACAAGTTTGCTTTTGAACTTTAAGCAAGTTCTAGGAGAATAAGACTTTATTAATTATAAAAGCTAGAAGTAAACTTTGAGGGAGATAAAATGAGACGAATAACACTAGAGTTGTGTGTATTCAAATGGTACAAGTTTCTCATTACTCTTAAGTAGTATTTATACTACTAATAATACTATTCATTCTTGATACATGGCATTATACAATATCTCTTAGTCATTGGGTAAATAGTGTATACATAGGATTTGGTAAAATTGATCATCCACCTAACCTTTCTTTGTGACACCTTAGAATGAGCTTGGAACACCTAGGATGAAGTTGTGGCACTCTGTATTTTACCAGATATTCATAACAGTTACGAGATATAAAGCTCGACTTGTAGCCCAGGTTTTCTCGAGGCGATGGTGACTATGAGGAAACATATTCTCTGTTATGGATGCGATTACTTTCGAGATATTTAATCGACAGCGGTCTCTAAAAATTAGAGATCGTCTTATGGATGTTATTACTGACTTACTTATGCGGATCACTTGATAGCGACATCTATATGAAAATACGGAAGGATTTAAAATCCACGAAACATTAAGTTCAAAACCCGAGAAATGTGCTCAATAAAATTACAAAGATCTTTATATGGGTTGAAACAATATGGAAGGATGTGGTACAATCGTTTGAGCGATTATTTGATTAGCAAAGGTTATACAAATAATCTTATTTGTCCATCGTCTTTATTAAAAAGACAATGTCGAGTTTGTGATCATAGGCGTATCGTTGATGATTTAAACATAATTGGGACAAATAAAGAAATCCAAGTTATTGTTTTATTACAAAGGGAATTTGAAATGAAAGATCTTGGAAGGACCAAATATTGCCTTGGTTTACAGATTGAGCATATGCATAATGGAATAATTCTACATCAATCAAATTACACTGAAAAGCTCCTAAAATGATTTAATATGGACAAGGAAAATCCTTTAAGTACCCCAATGATTGGTAGATCACTTAATGTTGATAATGATCCATTTCGCCCATGAGAAGATGATGAAGAAATTCTTGGTCCAGAGGTGCCATACCTAAGTGCAAATGGAGCTCTTATGTATCTAACAAATTGTACTAGGCCTGACATTTCTTTTGCAGTTAATTTATTAGCAAGGTTTAGTTCTTCTCCCACAAAAAGACACTGGAAAGGAATCAAACACATTTTTCGATATCTTCGAGGGACCGTCGATTTAGGCTTGTATTATCCTAACAATTCGAAAGAAGGATTGGTTGGTTTTGCAAATTCAGGTTATCTGTCAGATCCTCATAAAGCAAGATCTCAAACTGTATATGTGTTTATAAATGGAGGTACTGCAATCTCATGGCGTTCCCAGAAACAAACACTTGTTGCAACATCATCAAATCATTGAAGTCATTGCACTACATGAAGCTTCCGGAGAATGTGTATGGTGAGATCAATGACACAACTCATCACGAGTTCTTGCGGACTAGAGAAAGATAGAGGTCCAACTTTAATCTCGAAGACAATTCAACTTGTGTCTCGAGATGAAAGAAGGATATATAAAAAGTGATAGAACAAAACATATACCGCCAAGGTTCTTCTCATATACACAAGATCTTATAAAAGATAATCAAGTTGAAATGAGATATGTTCAATCTAGCAACAATTCCACAGATCTTTTCACCAAGGCACTCCCAACAGCAATTTTCAGGAAACACATTCACAATATTGGATTGCGACATGTTCGAACAATGTGACAATTTACAAATGACAACATCAGGGGGAGTCATCTACACACTGTACTCTTTTTCCCTTAGTTAAAGTTTTTTCCCACTGGGTTTTTCTTTAACAAAGGTTTTTAACGAGGCGGTATTCTGAAGATGAACTCCGATTTGAAAAATTGTCATCCAAGGGGGAGTGTTATGAATATCTGGTAAAATACAAAGTGCCACAACTTCATCCTAGGTGTTCCAAGCTCATTCTAAGGTGTCACAAAGAAAGGCTAGGTGGATGATCAATTTTACCAAATCCTATGTATACATTATTTACCCAATGACTAAGAGATATTGTATAATGCCATGTATCAAGAATGAATAGTATTATTAGTAGTATAAATACTACTTAAGAGTAATGAGAAACTTGTACCATTTGAATACACACAACTCTAGTGTTATTCATCTCATTCTATCTCCCTCAAAGATTACTTCTAGCTTTTATAATTAATAAAATCTTATTCTCCTAGAACTTGCTTAAAGTTCAAAAGCAAACTTGTTATATTATAACACCTATAAATTTTTAGAGCAAGGCATGAAATGGGCCTTAATTGCAATTGAGAGAAACCATGGCAAGAATTTGGCCATCACTTTTTTATAACAAAGGGCCCGGACAGGCGGACAACGGGATAATATTTGGGCTAACTTGGGCTAATAGAGGATGACGTCTTATGACGCAACGAAAACGGCGAAGCTGAAGTCGTTTTCGACGCTACATTAATATATTCTAGTCGGATACCCGCGCACAATGGCGGCGATAAGTATAGTTATATGTGTTTACTTACCCGTTTAGTGAATTCGTTTCACAACACTTCGAATGTATATGTGTTTGTTGCATGTGTTTGTCTGGGTTACCCGTAGCTTTCCCGTAACATCATTATTCCACATATAGAAAGACCTCGCAAATCTCTTACCGTCGAATACTCCCCAAAAGTATATAATTTTGACAAATTAAGATTGTATTTATTTAAATAAAAGTTAAAGTTGTTAAAATTTGAATTAAAATAAAATAAACCCACCAAAAATATAAAAACTAAAAACTCATAAAAATATATCAAAATGAATGTTGAATTAAAGAGCATAAGATTTTAGAAAATATGGTGAAATTAGATTATAAAAAAAATATATAAAAGATATTTCAATTTGAAAATAAAGATGAATTTTTAGTTGAGAAGTGACACGTATCACTTTATAATTGGAGCTCATTATCTTACGTTTTTAATAGTTAGGAGTTAGGCTTGGAGTTTGTTAAGAGGTTACACATGTCATCTTATGATTGTAGCTCCTTATCTTAATTTTTGGTTAAAAATTAAACTTGAAATGATATTTGACTTTTACATGCATTATAATATATAGTTGGATACCCGCGCACAGCGGCGGCGATAAATATAGTTATATAATAAATATCGTAAATGAATTGTTAACCCAACTCTCCTCACAATTCCCTGCCGTCTTAGTGAATTCATTTCACAACACTCCAAATGTATATGTGTTAGTTGTATGTGTTTGTTTGGGTTTTAGTGTCTTTCCGTGACATCATTATTCGCATATAAAAAGACCTTCACAATCTCTTACCCGTCAAACATTTTCCCAAAAGTAAATGATTTTGATAAATAAAGTTTCTATTGACTGAAATAAAGGTTAATATTATAAAAATTTGAACCAAAATATAATAAACTTACTAAAAATATAAAAACTAAAAACTCATAAAAATATATCAAAATGGATGTTGAATTAAAGAGCACAAAATTTTAAAAAATATGGTGAAATTAGATCATAAAAATTAAGCGAATTAAAGATATTTAAATTTAAAAATAAAGTGATTAATTAGTTAAGTGGCGTATATTATCCCATTATTGTAAATTCCTTATTTTAGTTTGTTAGAACCATAAAACTTTTTAGAGTTAAGTGACACATGTATTGGAGCTCCTTATCTTAATTTTTTGTGAAGCCCACAACTTAAATGCTTTATATAGTAGTATAGATAAGTATAAATATAGATACTAATGTCCTACCTTAGAGCATATGGCCCAAGCCCGCTAAGGCGCTAAGTAACAAAAGTCAAACATATATCAATTTCTAGTTTTCTACAGCTTTAGAATTTAGATTAAAATGAAACTGCAAGTTTATCAACTGTTTAATGAAAACTAAAACGTATAAGGTCCCCGGTTAGGCACCTTTGTAAATAAATGAAAAGTTTTGAGTACATTAAATGAAAAAATCAAATTTAATAATCGTAATTTATAAGTTTAATTAATGTTTATCAATACATTAAATTTTTTTGTATCTACCTATACAACCAATAATACATTTTAGCACTTCTTTTTTAATCAATTTTAAGATTTCCAATTTAAGTATTACAAGAAAGAAAGCAATGTTTACAACTATTTAAATTACAAACACATCAATTCAATCACTCACTCAAAAGTACAATCATTTTACTATATGATACAATCTAAACCCAAACGTTTGAAATATTTTAACAGTATATTGGGTTATGCCCCGAACTTTCAAAATAAGGGGAAAAAAAATTGAAAGTGGCATTTTCATAGTTTATCGTGGCTGCAAAAAAATTCTCACCAACTCTAAACATATTGTCACCATAAATAAAATAATTAAAAAAAACCATTATTCGTCAAGAATATCAATTACATGGTATATGTCGTCGCAACGCGCGAATACCCTACTGATATATTTTTAAAAATAAAATATCTACGCTATTTTAAAAAAAGATCAATTAATAGATATAAAAGGTCACACCGTTTAAACAAGATCGAAAATGCAACAATTTGGTTCTAGCACATGATTTTTACATACAAAATGAACCCTAGTTCATGTATATGATCATTCACTTAACCAAAGGGTTTATGCTCTAACGATATCTCATATTCCTTTCGTCTTAAAATATAAGTTTAGTTTGACTTTTTGAATCTAATTTTAAATTAAATATTTTTGTTAGTACCATATAATACTTGATATAAAATATATAAATGGATTGTGTTTTAAATGTATTTTTATTAATATGATTTTCATCAAATATTATAATAATATAAATAAAAATATTTAAAATTAAAGTTAAATTCAAAAAATCAAAAATAGACTTATATTTTGAAACAGAAGCAATGTTATGTAAGAGGGTAAGAGTACATTTCCAATTAATAATTGTAGGTTCGAATCATATTTAAAAATGAGATTGATCTATAGTAACGAGTGTGAAACCAGCGATGCGTGAGGGATTGCTTTTGTAGTGTAAGATTATCGGGTTTACTATAATCACAGAACTCATATTTCTCGACATATAAGTCAAATATCCGAGATATCCTTGCAGATCTATGAATGAAAATTCCATCATCATGAGGTCTATCAATTACATGTCTAACCTCATCATGATATTTACTAGTGTGTTTTAGAAAATTATGTATCTTGTAATTTTATCTTTCAAGATAAAAAACTCCCACTTGCCTTTTGTAATATATAAACTATCTATATATACTTAGCAATTAGAGCAAAACTACATTGTTCTCTATTTAGGACATTACAAATACACATTGATAATTCCTGACTTAAGTTTGTTAACAACTTATTCATAAGTAGTTTAACAAATTCAGAATTTTCAATTTTAAAACTTAATGTGATTCATCACATTCCATAATAAAATGGTGTTTTATTAATCTTCTAGGTTGGAGTCATATTGAGTATATTCAATCCATACTCAATATTCTAACCTTGTTACTTTTTAAGAAAGAAGTTATGGTTATCATGAATCAAACAAATCAAATAGAGTTTGATTCTCCTAACTGAACATACCATCAACTTGTGGTATTCATTAGAATTTAATATTGTAAGACAATCTAACAATATACAAGATAAACATATTCCTTTTGGCTTACCTATTTACCAACTAAGTCAACTTAATGGTATAATAGACTTTTCAAGCCAATTACATGCTTTATAACACAAGTACCTTTTAACCATGTCACTTCATATCTATGTTTCAACAAGAAACATAAACTGTTATAATCTCATTATACGTTATAAATCATTGATCAACTCAATGACTTCTTGTATATGTCTTAATTAAAAAACATAACAAGTTAACGTCTTACTTTATTATAAGTCTTAAAAGACTTTATGTTTATGTCTTTACAATGAATCATAAACATGTTTAACTAAAGTAATTATGAACACAACTCTTGGTTTCAATAGTAATTTCAAGTTAATTTATTTTACTTCATAATAATGTAGGACTACATTATTTTTCATTTATGTCATTCCAAAATACATAAATAAACAAATTGAAGTAGGATTAGATTACTTCATTTAATTTTATGTCATTCTAATAATACGCAAATATTTAATTTGAAGTAGTCTTATATATCATTTTGACACATGTTCTAAATACTTGTCTAATTTAGAAACTGTAAATATGTCCATGCAAGGTCTGACTTTACATAGAGATTTACTTTGTTATTGCAATCTCGCCAAGTTCTGACATGACGTAAATTGCAACACCAAGTGTTTCTTAAATTAGATATGTACAAGTTATATTAGAATGTTAGTCTCTTACCTTGCAGTCAAGAGAATCCTTTAAATCATATACCTATATGTTGTACCTCGCACACAATATAGATTTCTCCCACAGTGCATGGAACAACATCATGTAGCGTATAAACAACACGACATATGTTTGTTTATGTGACTAATATGATTGTGTCATTGATATTAGCATAACTAGTAGATGTAGAACCACTTCATTGTCTAATAAGGAAACGTACATGACTATCCTTGAAAACATAAGTGTCTACAAGTGGAAAGTAATTATCTTAAGACATTCTAGAGATAATCTGGGTTACTACCAAGATGACAAAGCTTGTAACTCCCAATAATAAGAGATCATTACATTAATTCCTTATTCAAGAATAAGAACACAACACTCCCAATCGGATTTGACAACATTGTAAGTGTTTCATTAACCAAATGAAAGAAAATAGTGTATTATTTACTTCCTACACCTTTGAGAAAGTCCATACATAACAATTACAAATGTACTTAAAAGAATGTATTCTACTATGTAGATGATGAATTTATCCATCAATGCTATTAACTTGAAAAATTGGGCATGCAATTTCTTTCTTAATAGTTCTACTATTCCAACAATTGTAAGTAGTACTTTTAAATGGTCAAAGCACAACAACTAGAAAAAAATATGCTAGTTTGTCTTTTACCAATTATACAGTAATTAGTCTAGCTTCTAATTTAATAACTCATAAAATATGCAATTTTCTTAACTATTAAAATTTGCTTACGAGTTACGTATTTAGAATTTAGACAATTCTAATTGTCCTATCATACTTTTCTTCATTCATGAAAAGGAATAGGATTTAATCTCACTCTTTCGCGTGAAAAGAGGACTAGGTTTATTCTTTTAGTAACGTTGACTCTACTAAAACCCTTACAGGTGTAGATCAATTTTACCAATACAGGAATAACCTACGTTTACGGTTTGATGTTGCATTAATACATTTAAAGAATTAGCAAAATTCAATTTTAGTATTTTCGATAATTAAACTTTTCAAGAAAATAAAATACCCAAGGTAATATTCATATAACCATAGAATTTTCTAAAAACTAGGATCCAAATTATCATAGGTTCATTACATCGCTTGATCCGCTAGCAACGAACGCATATAATAAGGTAATCATCGAACATTAATTGGCAAACAATTTCCAACTCCTAGATCATTATGGGATTTATATTTTCCAACGCTATTGCAAATATAAACATGTTTCATCCCATCTTATGCCATTGGGTCCATGTCTCACTTCCTACTCAACTTAAGTGTCTAACTTAAAGAACTGCAAATATGTCCATGTAAGGTCTGACTTTACATAGAGATTTACCTCTCCATCACAATCTAGCCAAGTACTGTCATGACGTAAATTGCAACTTCAAGTGTTCCTTTTAATTAGATGGCATATTCTTAATTTAAAAGGGTACTAGTTTTGATTTTATGTGGTCAAATCAATTATGTACAAAGATGTCATGCATTCATCTTGTAGCATAAATTTAATAAAAAAAACTTTTTATTACCAATTCATAAAGATCAAATTATCAAAGTTTTGATTGAGGTATTGGGTTCACCAATCAAGGAATTTAGTGTTAATTATCATCCATTATACCGCACTTTTGCATAAGTGTAAACACTTAGTGTTTCGGATAATTACCACCAAGTGGCGCATGGAATTAAAACTAATTAGCCTTTAAGATGAGCTTGTACTTTTATGGCTTACTAAGTAGCTCCATTCGAACTTACAGATGGCGGAGGACCGGTAAGCGCAAAAGCATAACCTTAGACATCCTTTCGGTGTGGTGTCGCGCTTCTTACATAACCCCTTTATAGTTCATTCTAATGGGTGAGCCGTTCAGTCATTGTACCAAAGTCACCAATCAATTAAACTATTGAAAACTTAACTCTTCCAAAACAAATCAAATTTCACCATTGTTTAGTCCGTATTATTTTTCTATTCACAATTACCCTTTGCTTAAAACTGTCTTATATAATAAACAAACAAGTAATAAATAAAAAATAAACTACTAAAAAAACAATGCACACATAATAAACAATTTATACGTGTAAACAAGTAGCACATGCAACTTATTCGATAAAACCCTATTAATAATCAATATCTAGGTTAAATTAATGTATATATTAATTTAGGGTTTTCACTCCAACAATAGAAAGTGAGCCACATACATCGATGAATCGATTGCGTAAACCCTTAATTAAATTATACCAAATTGCACATAATTGATTCATTAATATATATATAATTGGAGTCTCCCCAATTCAAGATTTATCGTAAATAAATATGTCATAACAATTAAACAATATCAAAGTAACTCATCCATGACTAACATGCATGTATAATCATGGATACATCATAACAATTATACAAATAAGTCACAAGATCGCATAAAAAATTCCATGACACATAACAAATTATTCATGAATTAATCACGTAATCAATATTAATTCTAGGTTTTAATAAGGTTAGCAAACAATTTTCAAAACCCTAAAAAATTTTAATGTGTCGAATACAAAAAAATATGGGGAACGCCCAAAAAAAAATTATAATCGACCCAAAAAAAAATATAAACATAAACCCTAGATAAATATCAAACAACATACAAATATTTGTTTTTATTACGCGTTTATGTAATTAATTACTCATTAAAAACCAATGACTCGTGATGCCACTGTTGGAATTATATAACATGACTAATCATAAATATAAACAATAAACATCAAAGTATTCAAGCGGAAGCGTATAGGATTTATTAATGAACAATTAATTAACATAAAAGAATATCGTCACTTTTCTTGATTCTAGCCAACAAGAATCAAATCCACAAACTAGCAATTGGGATGAACCCTAATTAGGGTTTATAGGATTATGTGAATTACCCCTTACCGTTTTGTAATTCAATCCAAGATAATAACAAAAGTATGTTATTACTATGTTCTTGTACACACGTACTAAACCGAATTAAAGTAATGCTAGTTTTATCAAACAAAATAACTTGGTTTGTGGAAAAGTAATGGATCGACACCAATGAATGATGTACGATCGGTTTGGACAAGAAAACACACAAAACAATTTTTAGGGTTTAGCTAATAAGCACAAGAGATGGAAAAATAAAACCCCAAGCCTTGTTTATATACCCAACTAAACTTGGTGAACAAGTTGGTTTTTCTTTCCTTGTTTTGATCCTTGGCCGATCGGTTTATGGCATCCCATAGGGATTCCGGAACCTTCCCAACTTTTGCAATTTAGTCCTTTTCCAAATACCTTTAACATCCGTTAGTCCATTACATTAATTACTTAACGTCCGTTAGTTATTTCGTTTAATAAATAAATAAATATAACGTTTATATTTAATTATTTAACTTTAAATTCTCATACGTAAAGTGTGCAATCCCATAGTCTCGAGTTCGATCCTAACTAACGTCTACTAATTTATATCCATAAAACCAACAAGAATAGCTGTGGGCCCAAGACTATGAGTGTCGATACTTCATGTGGAAGGAAATATTTCAACAAAAGTACTTTGGTCGGCTCTTCTTCAACGCAGTCTTTCAAATCGCGAAACTAAAGATTAAACGATCAACATCTTATTGGCTCAAAACAATTTGTTGAAGGCAAGAATAAAGACGTTGGAGCATCAATTGAATTGGCAAGAAATCCAGGTTGATCACGCATGTCGGTCGAGTGGAATACTCTACGAGCTTATAGATAACATTAATAATCTTCATGTGGAGTAGATTTCGTTGTAATATTAGTAACATTTGTTGTTGTACTTGTTTAATATTTTAATGTCTAATATTTTATTGTTATTGTTTAATTAAATGGAAACAAATAAATAATTTAAAAAAACGTAAAATAAATAACATATAAAACACTACACAATTAAATACACTATACATATAAAACACTAAACAAATAAATACACTATGTCGTATACCCCAAACACTACACAATTAAATAAAAACAATACATAAAAAAAAAAAAAAAAAAAAAAAAAAAAAAGGAATCCAATGGGCGGTCAATGATTATTTGGTGCATGAGAAGGATTTTATGGGGTGCGTGAGTGATTGCCCCAAATTGAGCTTTGATACGTGGGCAGAACAAAAGAGCTTAAATGAGCATAATTCATAAATAAATTATACAGATCACATCGCATAATTTATTTATTGCGTTAGCATCTTCTTGTAAACTCTTTAGTTAGGTCCATTTATCATTTTCCCCCCAAATTATATTATCAAACTCTATTTAAGATAACTCTAATTTTAATTAGCAGATAGATCTATGTTATACATGTGTACGATAATTACTTTGTTTATATTTATTCCTTGATAAATGTATCATTTTAAATTTCTGGAAATTGATTCTACCGAGAAATGCTAATGCATGTTTATCTTTCTACCCATCTGACATGTTTGTTTTGATTTGGCGAAAATAATACTGTACTACATTAATAGTGTCGTGGATCCAATAGTTGGCCGGTTTGTTTTCGTTAAATTCGACAACTTTTAAGACTTCTTAATTTGAAAACAGGAATTGCACTAGTTTAGAGCATGGGGGTATGATGGGTTTATCACTTCTCCTCATTTGGGTCTCACGTATGCCACATCACCTCCACATCATTCCAACACACTAACTAAAAAATACCTTCTAATCACAACTTACTCACTTCTCTTCATTTGGGCCCCACCCACCCTCATTTTATTTCTTTTCCATATTTTCCAAACACAATTAAATTCATTCCATTCATTTAAAATAAAAATACAACATAAAAAAATACTGTTGCGAGAAAAAAAAACATACGAAATTTAAAATACATTGTGAAATAAAAACACAAGAAATTTAAACTAATGTTGTTGTTGTTGATGTAGTTCTTGACACGCTTCAACGATATTTCGTTGAAGTCTTTGCGCGTTCTTTATCACGCAGCTTGGCATTCTTCGTTGTAGATCGCGATCGCTCAATCCATGTCCGTTGTATATTTGCTCATGGACAAACATAAATATCGTTCAATTCGGATATCGCAAATTGTTGATCTTTCAAAATCACGTTATGCAATATGACGACGCAGACATGATTCTTCTTAGCTTGTTGATAGTCCAAGACGCCACGGTTGGCTTATAATATGCCAACGTCTTTGAAGGACCCCGAAAGCTCTTTCAACGCCTTTGCGAGCACTTTCTTGTTTTTGTTTAAACAAGGCATTTTTCTCCGAATATGCGTGGAGAAAGATTTGACAAAAGATTACCAAAGTTGGGTAAATCCGTCGGTAGGTAATACCCGTTTTCAAATGTTGCACCGCTTACTTGAAACGGAACCTGGGGGCGATGTCATCACAGATCGTCGAATAACGGTGAATTATTCAAAATAGCTTAAATCATTATTCGCACCGCTACCCCAAAAATGCATGCCAAATCCATAAATCGATGATGCAACGGCCAAGATAATAGTTGGATATTTTTATCACCTCTACGAAATTGCCCTTGCCACTCAGCGGACGGTTTTCCATTCCCAAATCATACAATCAATGCTCCCAAGATTCCTGAAACCCATGGACCGTGTTATGTGCGTTATATAAATTGTGAATGTCACCCAAATTAGGCTTTCTTAAAACTCCTGCATAAACAATTCAATTACACACATAGTAAAAAATCTAGACAATCGCGTCGCAATGTGACGTTCAAAATATTCATCAAATCGTGGTGCAGTCTGGTAGGCCAATTGGCGTCTGGCAGATGTGCATTTCATAATTACACTCATACTCATTACACCACACGCGATCGGGTCGGACTCTAAAGAAATCAAAATGCGATGGAAGAGGATCAACGGTTTGAATATAATTTTCAATACCGTACTATTTGTAAGAATAATGACTACTCATCTGAAATCGACGCCTAAAATAGTACTCGGATATTTTGGAGGATCGGAAAAATAGTCGATATAAGACGTTTTTCGGCAATTTCACGATCACGCCAGGATGTAATTACGATCGCGTGAACTTTCGACTTCATCTTCTCCCAACGATTGCCCATAACCCGCGCCGTCGAAATCATCTTGATATCTTCTAAATCATCAAAATCGAATCCGAACCACTCATGTTTTTTGCTTAAGATGTAAAGAGTTGAAAGAGTAGTGTGTGAATGATTTGAAAGAAAAGAGTGTGGATGATTTTGTGAAAATGAGGTATTATTTATAAGAGGGTGGGTAAAGTTTTTATTTTAAAAATAAAAAAGTTTTTTTTTTTGAAATTAAACCGTTTGAAAAGGCAACGGATATATTCGATTTATAGTTGTCGTTTTGTGTTTCGTTGTAACGGCGAGATTGCTTGTGGCGAAGGGGCATGGTATCGTGGCGAGCCACGAAATGAAGTGGCGAGGATCCATGTCAGCTTCGGCGAGAAACGATTTATACCACACCCCATGCTCTTAGTGACATATCTGTAATTATTTGATTGTGTCGAGGCTTCTCGCCAATAGAATAGCATGACGTATTTATTATTTACTCTTAGATCAATGTTTCATGGTAGTAATTTTAAGGGAATTTCAAATAGGCTGATGAGGCTTTTTTGTTTGTGTCATTTTACTGTTAGTGTGTTCGACGCTTAAGTTACTCATTTGTCGACCATAAAGTAAACCACAACGACGGATAGTAGCACGAAGTTGCAGTTTACCACAAGTAAAGGCAAGTTTTTGATAATCGTAAACATGCAAAACAAAATTAGCAAAATCCTACTATACCTAAAGTAGGGAATAACATAAGGGTAGATTACGTAAGTTTATATGCATCAGATCATCAGATAATTGAAGCAAGCAGCTATTGTGCAGTAATCTGCGACCAAAAAAGGGAGAGAGACAAATTAGAAAGTTTGTAGCTGAACTTTGATATATTATTCTGTAATAGACTAATAGTGTGATAGCTGAACTTTTATATTATCGGGTGCGTCGATGTTGTCTAAATGACAGAGATGGCATTAGAAATTTACATGTAATATATTGAGTGTACATTATTGTTTATATTAGTATTAGAAGAAGTTCACTAACATAATTACATGAAGAACTTTGCTTTCACAGCAAGTTGGTGTCCACCTATCACTAACGGTTTGCATTGACTGAAGACTATGAGAAAAACGCGAAACTAAAACCGCTTTATATATCCAAGATTTACAAAACTTAACCAAACATAATCCATTATTTTTTGAAACATAGCAGGCACAATCTGCAGCTATGGGGTGTTTCAGATAACTCACTGTTGATACTCATGTGCTAAATTCTGGAAATACTCTTTTGATAGATAAGCGTAGAAAAGATGATGCACAATCTATGGCTATCGGGGCCTGTGGGATAAGTCACTGTAACTACCTATGTGGTCCATTCTGGGAATAATCTTTTGATGAGTAAGCGGATAAAAAATGATGGATCAAATTCTTTGATTAGTAAAAAGTTGAACCAAATAGATGGCAAACCTGATGTTTGACTTCGACAGTACATCGCCTATTTAGGTGAAGGAATGTGTAATATTTAGTGCAAATGCGCCGAAAAAAAGAGCCAGCATCCGCCATATCCACAACCACAATAGGCCGTATCAGATACCTACAATAAGATTAATGTAAAAATGCAAATTAGATTAGCTTACACCCAAATTTTGCATTAAACAGTACAAACATGAAAGCCTTTAATGTACGTCCAATGACAACGCGCTGCCCTAACAACCATAAAATGTTGGCTTGAATGGCGATTATGCTGCAACATGCTTTTCGGCAATGCTGAATCAGCTATGGAAAATAAAGAGAATGAGTCACGCATCAGTTGCTAAGAGCAACTTTATGTTACAACAATAGTATCAATCTGATTACCTGTTCATTCTGCTATCTGGAACAATTTCTGTTACAACAATAGTATTAATCTCATGAATACAACAATTTAGAACGATATTCCTTACTTCTTCATTCTGCAGAAGAGCTGTTCTTCCATTAATTCCAAGTGTACAGTGCCAATATTATGGGCCAGATACCCCAAAGTTTTTCATATGTAGATCGGGTTGGCAGCTCAGTTTTTCAGGTCTGCCAAAACAGAAACTACACGATTAAATGGAAATTGCAGGGTTGATTTTAAAAAAAATGCGGCAAGGAGAATAATTGATACCTGTTTCATCAATCTCGACGGCCCGACAGCTTCTCGATTGCATTGCTTTCTCCTCTACCTTTTAAGTTCTCGCCCATCTTGTATAAAACGATGTCGACATAACAACAGCGTCTCTAATAAACTGCTAAGAGTATAAACAAACAATGAATTATCTTTAAGCATGTTCAACAGAAAAACAACACAATACAAATAACGAACCAAAACCTACTTAACATCCGCTGCAACACAATCGAGACCACGCAAACCAATCTTTTTTTTCAAACACGTAACTCCACCTATTCCACAGAACAACAAACACTATATCACAAACCGTATAAACCAACAAACAAATAAAATAGATTTCAATTTTTTCTAAAAAGGCGATTAACCAATCTCGTGCGCCTCTCGATCTCCTAGCACGCTTCTCATTATAAAATAGATGCATACGTGTGGTACGTACCAATACCGGAATAACGTCATGTGTATATGAACCTAATAATCTCCATCCTCGCCTGAATACTACAAACTTACAATGACATAAAATTAGCAAGATTAAACATTTACCAGAAACCTAAGCAACAACTTCGTATCTCATAAAAAGTCACATGTTCAACCAACACGGAAACTCATTCGGAATCCATAGTTACTAACATAATTAAGTGAACTCTAAATACTCTGGCATAACTCAGCTAATGGAAATATCTTACCACCAATAAAAAGTAACATGAAGAGTAACGGGTACCTGTTAACAGGACTGAACTGACCAAATTACAATGACCCATCTGACTCGTTTACATTTTTAGCAGAGTTGTCACACGGTCGGCAAACCAGTTAAGTCGGAAAGGGATAACAAATCAAGTCCGTCCTTTTGTACCTGCATCCATCGTGGTACACGAAATTTTTGGAAGAAAACCGTTGACTTTAGCCAACAACCTGTAGAAAGTAAGCGTCAACAATGAATAATCAGAAAATTGATTAAAAGGCGAATGAATAAGGCTTAAAAGGTTTAGTAAGTGAACAACCTTTTGGATTTTCTGATGAGGCTTTTGGATATACTAAACCCCAAAGGCATCTTAGAAGGCGAGTGAACAACCTTTCTGATCAACGAATTATTTTGGTAAAAAGAATTATAAATATGTGAAATAGAACTCACCGGAACATCCAGCGGCCGAATTTGCATCCCTTCTGAACCGAACAACCTTTCTGATCGATATTCTGATTATTGGCGGTGATAATTTCTAGAGCATATGAGGCGGTGGCAAAAAGTACCAAAACGAACAAAGGCGGTTTTAGTACAAGTTGATATATCGTTCTGGTAATTGGGCCGTAACAGACCGGGCATCACATGGGCTAACACATCCAAACTCAAAAGTTGAGGAATATTCGGAGGAATCGGTTTAGATTCCTTCGTGTTATGTTATATAGATATAATGGCGAGTTATTAATTATAGTTGTACACGGTCTGACCACTATATTATCGTGACCATTTCCGAATTTTTTACTCTTGCCACCTCAGATATTTAACAAGTAAAATGCGAACATATGAGATTTTATTAAAAACACCAAGACGTCTTAGAGCATTAGGTGTGGATTTCGCTATCCCTCGTCGTTCTTACGTGGCATTTTCGTTGAGCCTCGCCACCACACCGCCTGAACTCGCCGTCGCTCGCCATTGGAGGGTTCATCGTCTGCTCGGCGAGGCAAGATTTCATCCTTGTTTGTCCTTTTTGTCAGAAGTGGTTTATATATTTTCTCTTTTCGATTTATAAGTGTTGTGTAACTGTGTGTGTGATGGGGAAGAAGATGCAGCTTATTTTTTTTTTTCTTATTTTTTTCTTTCTTATTTTTGTAGTGTGTGGGCTGGGCTTGTTGATTTTTTAGCAAGGATGGGCTTGATAAGTTTTACAATCATTTTTTTTTTTTTTTTTTTAATGTTTAATTTATAATTTTTAAAAAATATATTGTATTGTATTTTTATTTTTATAAATAAATTTAGTTTTTTTAAAAATGTGAAAAAAATAATAAAGTTGTAAGTGTGAGGCCCAAATGAGTAAGTTGAGGTTATTTATGAATAAGAGGGTTAATTGTGATTAGTTGTGAATGTTTGTTATAGTGATGTGAAGATGATGTGACATTCGTGAGCCTCGAATAAAAATGTATGATATGTTATGACACCTAATGCTCCTACTAACATGGCATCTTGGTGGTGTTTTAACTTTGTTTTTCTTTAAATGACACATGAAACTTAATTGTACACTTTACAAAACCTAGATAAAGTATTTGGATACACAAGAATTACTTTACGAGATTCATGTTTCATTAGAGGTTTATTAATAGTAAGATTCTTAGCTAGCTTTAGCTTTGGATATTATAATAAACATGTTTAGAGAACCAAGGGTAATAATCTAGACGAACACACGTGAGAACCACAGGATTATCACCATGACCTCTATATTCTACTTTTTGCACAAATTCTACCACAAATCCATACAAATCAATAGGCGGTAAACGAACCGGATGAATATGAACGGAGTCTTATTTATGTTTGTTCATTTAATTTTAACCAGATAAATAAATGAGCACGGACGCTTAAACGGACGAATTTTCTTGTTAATGTTCGTTTATTAAAAAAATGAGTTATTCATGTTCGTTTATATTCGTTCATTAAGACACTAAACGAACGGTATATGAACGAACATAAATAAACATAGACAAACAAACATAACTTTACTAATTTATGCACGATATATTGTTTTATAAGCATTATTTTGTTTAAATAAACTAATTTTAAAATGATATAATTAAAAGATAAGATATACGAATATAAATAAATAAATGAACATAAACGAATGTTAACGAACGCATAATCGGTCGTTCACGAACATAAATGAACGGACGCGACTTTTGTTTATGTTCGTTCATTTAACTAAACGAACGTAAAATATGGTTCATGTTCGTTCATTTAATAAATAAACGAACATAAACAAAAATTTTATCGAATGATTCATGAAATGTTCACGGAACATTCAGTTCGTTTACATCTTTACAAATCAGTAGAACATAAAAAATTTCCATACGATATTTTAGTTTAAAATTTTGAATATCTCAGTTTGATACTAGTTGGTGTACGTAAGCCCAAAAAGTTCCCACACGTGCTTCCACGTGAAATGTTTTTGGGGCGTAAACCAAATTACTTTTGTGTATTGTGTTTTATATTCTTTCATTTTTAGTACTAGTTAATTTCTTTAGTCTTGGTAGACTTTTTTTTAAACATCTTAAATATATAAAAAAAACTAGCAACAAGCTAGAAAACAAGTTACAAGATATTAACTGGGTTTTTTAAGCCAATCAACTCAATTACTTACAAAATTCTTACTACAATTAAACATTCAAATAAACGAAAACTTCTTAATAGAGTCGACAATTCTATCATTTCTAAATTTATTTGTACCAAAAAGCGTTGCATTTCTAAAACGCCATAAGACCCAAATTGTGGTGAGGATCACTTCTTTAATAAGCTTCTTCCGTTTTGCTATTATGTTAGATGATTCAAGCCAAGCAAAAATGTCCATATTGGAATGCATACGAAGATGTGGAATCTGTAGCCAAACTTCAATCGCATTCCATGTTCAGGCCACCACTTCACAAGAGGAGAAAATATGTTTATACTTTTCGTTTCCAACGAGCTTATCAGACACAAGGTACATGGGATGTCCATAACCTCGTGGGGATTCGATCTAACAAAACCCGCCATACCAGAATATTTACTTTCTTTGGGACAAGTTTATTCCAACGAGTTGAAGTCGGATATGATGGAAGCACACCTTTATCGATCCAACATCTAGTTGATTTAACCGAGAACAACCCTTGAGGATCAAGAAAAGTTCACAAGCAAAGATGTCAATTCTGATAGTTGTGACTGCTCGATACCACCTCTCACTATTCTTCGCCAGCTCCAAGACCAACCCATAGCAAACCATCGATCAAAAATGTTTGCATCTTTGCAAGTTTCTAACGCATAAAGGCAAGGAAACCGAGCCGCTAAAAGCTGATTATCAATCCAAACATCATCCCAAAAAGGGTATTTAAGCCGTTACCCACTCGTTTTTGAAGGAATGTAGATGGAATTACCTGTTTAGAGATTAACCGAGAGATGGATGCTAAGATTCTGGACCATGGACTTGTGCCTGAAACACGAAAATTTGCATTCCCGAATCCACCATTCATCCCATATATATGCTTGATGAACCGGACCTAAATTGTATCTTCTTCATGAGCAAAACGCCATCTCCATTTAAGAAGAAGAGAAAGATTAAATCCAACCAAGCTACCAATAGACCTCCTTGAGAATGAGATGCCATAAGAACATCCCTATTAATCCAAGCCATTTTCCTTTTTTCTGAGTTTCCGCCCAAAAAAAAATTTGAACGAAGAGATTCCAATTTTTTAGCAATTCCAACCGGCATAACATATATAGATAACAAATAAATTCCCAACGAGCCAAGCACTATTTTTAAAAGCGTTAATCGATCTATGATAGACAAAGTATTAAATTTATATTTAGAAAGTTTAGATTGAAATTGATTTATTATAGTATCCCAGGCTTTGACCTTAGTCATATTATCACCAACTGGAAGGCCAAGAAAGTGAATGGAACTCTCCCAGGTCGACAACCCATAAAAATCCGCCATGTTAATTACCTCCTAATTGTTTACCCCGACACCATAGAGATTCGATTATGCTAAGTTTTTTTTCAGCCTCAACGCCAAAAAGAATTATAATCATGTTTTCAATGTTTGATGTTGACCAATCCCCAAGAAAAAGCACATCATCCGCATAAAGCAAATGATAGATTTCCAAATTGGATGTCTCAATTGGAATACCACCAAAAAGATTAGATGCCTTTGCATCTTCCATGGCAACATGTAAACCTTCGATAGCAATGATATAAAGAAAATGTGAGCGGATCACCTTGACGAAGACCGCGATGTAACAAAAATTCTTTGAGTGGGGATGCCATTAATAAGTATCGATGATCTAGCAGAAGTAAGACAAGCCCAAATCCAGTTACGCCAACGTGATGAAAAATGCATGAAATCCATCATCCTATCAAGAAAATCCCAACTTATAGAATCGAAAGACTTCTCAAAATCTATTTTTAAAATCATCATATCTTTCTTTTTCTTTTTGTACCAATCAATAATTTCATTAACTAACAACGGACCGTCAAGCTTGATTTAAAAATGTGCGCATCATTGCGTAAATTGTATGCATCATTGCATTGCATTTAAGATTTTGCATCATTGTGCCTAATGCGAAGCCATCCCAAAATGCGCTCGCATTAGACTGCAATTTTCCGCATTTATGCAATGCTAGCAACGGTCGCAATTGTCGCCATATGGAATTTAGGTCATTTTGGAAAGATTAAACCATTTAGAAGAAGCTAAAATATTTTAATATACTTTGAAAAATAGAAGTTGTTTGAAGACGTCCAAACAAACACAATAACGACATCTTACTTACCCTACATCCAAATTACTGTTTGGTTCATGATCATCCACTATTAACATGATTTGAAGTCACGCAAACAATCTTCTTATTCTAACTTCATGTTGTGCAATAGTTCATATTGTTCTTTGATCATACGTAATCATATATGTTAAATAATTTCGTGAGGAATCATATGTGAGGTTCAAATTTGACTAAAATTTTCACTTTTTCTATTGATTTAGTTATTAATAAATTAAGATTGTTAGCCACTCCTATTACTTATGACTTATGAGTATACCTTTAATACATTATAACATCATGTCATGATGTATATATATAGAATGGAGTCTAATCATTCACGTTCAACCGCATTGACTGTTGGAAAATTTAGTACACTTGTGGGATTAGTTCACACCTTGCAATGGGTTAGGAGGTACGGAGTGTACCCCATAAGGTCCATGAACTCCACGACTCTTATAGTGGTTTGTAAGTGAAAGCACCGGTGAAAGTACCGCTTGGTGAAAGTCTTGCTTGTGGAAAGTAATCGCTTGTGGTTTCCATCGATAGCGGTGTTTCCACGATAGGCGATGTTTCCACCGAAGTGGTGTATCCACCGATAGTGCTATGAAAATCTTGATAGCGGTGTTTCCATCGATAGGTCGTACTTACACTACAAGTGAAAGTACCGCTAGTGGAAAGTATGCTTATGGAAAGTATCGCTAAATGGCGATTACAACTTCTTTATGACCACGTTTAATTGGTCATGTAACCACTAACGGCTATAATGGGGATACTTATGAGGCTATTAATGGGCGATTAATACTCATAATTCCATTGAATAGCTCAAGAGTAACCTCCTATAAATAGAGATCCGATCATGCATGAAGGAGATACAGAAAACACAAAATACTTATAAGCGCAAGGGTTATAGAATTGTGCCTAATTCTCTAATCGCATTTGGTCTTATCCCAAGTAGATATTCGTGATACCCGTGCATTAGGGTCGAATAGTTTACTTTGGAAAGTGATCACACGATTCCAAGTGATATCCGTAACCACCGGCGGTATATATTACTCACGACAGCTTTGTTGTTTCTGCGAACAGCTTATTGATTATCTTCACCGCTTTGGGACGATTTAACCACCAACATTGACTAGTAACAATAACAAGGATCCAAGTGAAAATTATAGAATTCAAGATCTAAAAATTAAAAATAGATGTGCATGTTCATCTTGTTTAAAAGTAACTAAAGGAGGAGGACCTCGTTAAAAATAAGATTTAGTTAGAGTTTATAATGTTGTCTCTAAGTATTTTGTGTCATGACTTAGTGACTTATTTGTTTTACAATAGATTAGTAGCCTATTTTTTATATCTTAGTGACTTATTTGTAAATTTATTGCATTTATTTGGTACTTTGTTGTCACACCCCCAAATTAAATCAATATGTACGGAAATAAATTTGATACAAGCCAAACGATGTTTTTAAAGTTCATAAAACCCAAGTGAGACGCGTCGTCACCACGACTTATGATATGTCCATATGCATGCCATGAAGTGAATGCCTTAGATACCGAGATAAAACATGCTAAAAGTGTCAACACAAGGTTGAGTGAGTTCATAGAGTTTGTGTTGAAATGTAAAGCCTTTAAAGAATGTTCATGCAAAGAAAGGCATTGTAAATCCACTCGCCCAAGTTCCGCCCATACAAAACTTGCAACTGTGTTTCACAACCCATTGCCCAAAATAGAATGACAATCATGATTATGCGCATCAAGGTAGTTAAAAGTATAAATGTCACCATAGGGTCTTCCAACAACTCGTGTTGGGATGTTCCTCCAACGACTCACGTTGGTCGTATCCATAAAATGGCCTTCCAACATATAGATGTTGGGATGTTCCTCCAACGACTCACGTTGGGTGTATCCATAAAATGGCCTTCCAACATATAAATATTGGGATGTTCCTCCAACGACTCACGTTGGGCACGTATCCAAATAAATGGCCTTCCAACATATAAATATTGGGATGTTTGTTTAAGTCTAGCCACTTCACGCACCAAGTCTAAAGTATAAGTAATGTTGTTTGGCAAAAGAGTTTAAATGTTTTGATAAAAAAGCATGTATCTCGCCCCAAATAGTTTATAAGAATTTAAACGAGTAAAAGCGGGGTATGAACTCACGGTAATCCGTAATAGTTTAAAGTACTTGTGTAAATAAAAGCAAGTAGTTGAGCATGTATCTCCCCCAAAAATAGTACAAAACAATTGAAAGTGGGGCTATGAAAACTCACCTGATGCAATAGTTATGATGACAAAGTGGATGCACAGAAATGAGACGCAACTCTCTAACCGCGACCTATTAGGAATGATATGTTCTAATGTAAATCATGAAAGAATGTCGTGTATGCAAATCCACATGTAATCTATACCACTTGTACGTTTTTGAAAATAGAATTTATCGTCGAAATATATGTTTATGACATCTCGTCATGTTATAAAATACTTTACAAGTATTTACGTTGAAATGATATCCTACGATAGTCATTTTGTGATATATTATGAAATTATAACTTTTCGTCGTAAAATAATGTCATTTGACAATTTCATGAAAGTGAATAAACGGCCTCGAAAAGCTAGTCGTAAAATGGTGAATATTGAGTGTTAGGAAACAAACTCAACGGTTTTGGAAAGCTTGTATCATTATCCCAAAGTTTTAGCTTTTAACTTTTTATCATAGAGGTCTCGATCATAGAAAAAAACATAGGTAAAGTAGGGTACTTGTATCCAAAAGATTGTTTAAGGGTGGTTTTCGGCAAAGTTTAAGTGACCGTATTTTATTCATTACAACTTCGCTTGACAAACGGTCGGACATTTTGAAAAATATGTTTGGCGAACTTACTTTTACTAGAAGACATCACGTTATAAAAAGTACTACATCAATGTTAAAAACGACCCTCAACATGGTCACTTGTTGCCGTAAGGTTTGTCTAATAGAAATATATTAGTTTAGCTTATTTAATATAGTTACGGAAATTTTATGTAAACGCGTGTAATTTAATCGTTACAAACTGCTTTTCACGCTTTTATATGTCCTTAGCTTCGTATCAAAGTATACTAATATATTTTTGATAAGTCGACACATTTATAGCGCTTAAGACTCATTTTGACTCGTAAAAGTTAAAATAGTATGCTGAATTTTCTGATTTATATTTTTCGTCGTCAAACTTGAAAATAGCATAACTTCTTCGTTATAACTCCGTTTTAACCCGTTCAAGCGACCACGGTTTCGTTTTAAAGTATATTTTCTGAATATCTAACCCAAAATATTTTACAAACTGTCGAATTTTCCAGATTTCACGTTTAAGATCAGACCACTATTTATTGTTGTCGAAATGGGTTTTTCTCGCGTAAAACTTATTCTAACCACTTCAAACCAACGCCAAAGCTATTCTAAACCTACCATAAACCTTCTTAGGGTGTCATGGGTTCCTAGACATCACTAAAAGTGATATGTTTCAAGAGATAATTATTTGGATAATTAAAACTCATTATATGTACTAAAAACCAATAAAAGTGGTATGGATCATGGAATTCATGCATGTTTTTCTTGCAAAAATAACGAAACAACATAAATATGAATATAAAAGAGTAATAAAAATTATGAAATGCTTACTTGAATGATTATGTGAAGAAGATGATAAAAACCTTACTAATCATAGATTTTTATTTCAAAACCTTGAAATAGATTACTAGTAGGACATGATAATCACTTGGACTTCAAAAATTAATGGTTTCTTCATGTTTCTATGTATGGCCAGCCACAAGGGTGAAGAGAAGAGAGAGTAGCTTGCAAAATTTCACCTTCAATGTGTGTATGTATGTTTTTGTGTATGTAAATATCTTGCATAATATCTAAATAATATGTATAGGTGTCTAAGTAAGTAGTAGTGTTCAATTTGATCACTTAAATGACCAAGGGGGCCGGTCATGAGTCAAAGGGGGGTGAGGTGTAGTTTTTGTAATTAAATGTTTTTAAGTGTAAGTATCAAATGTAATTTGTGCATATAATTAAGTTTTAAGTGTAGCGTTAATTAAAAATAGATCTTAACGGGACAAAATAAAATGTATTGAAGTCATAAAAATTATTAAAATGCATTTCTTACATGAGTTGAGTGAAGTAAATATTTATCGAGTTGAATTTACAAAAAGCGTCAGAATATTTATACATAACAATTTATATACAAAATAAATTGAAAACATCGGGTAAAATAATAATATAATTTTATAGTCTTAAAATGAGTATAAAAATATATTAGAGAAATTTTGTAAGTGTCGGACCAATGTTTCAAAATAATGTTTCTGTGATAGCGTTTATTTAATAAGAAAATAAACGTTTAATGTAAAATGCAAAACCCATGCATAAATTGATATGAAATGATGTTACTAATGATGTGTAGACTAAATCTAGTCTATATGAAATGTCCCGAAATTACGGGTTGTCACATTCGCCCACCTAATAAGGAATTCACCCACAATTCAGCCGTTGGTCTCTCCGGTTTAGGGTTTGATGTGGCAACTTTCCCATTCTCGAGCAAAACCCTCAAAGACTTTTAGGTAACCGATTTTACTTAATCCCACAACTCATCAAACAAGAACGTCATACGATTAGGCTAAATCGGTTTGAGTAACAACTTGTTTCTAGCTTGATATTTGCAACTCATCAAACAAGAACTGCCACTCTATCAAACCGAAACAAGCGGTTTGAAGAAAATCTTTTGAAAATTTGGCTCGACACGGAATTGCTTACACATATGAGACTACTACTCCTTCATTGCATGATTCTTCCTGAATTAGACATAGGTGATCAGGCTATGTATTATTTAGGAGTAACTATGCAATGCTTGTACTAATCGACTCATATGATGTTTGGTGTTAAGTCATAAACCCGCATGTAAAATGAGTATGCACTTACGATGAAATGATGAGATGCTATGATGTAGTTATAGTCTAGGTCAATGATGCAACCTAGTTCTCTATAACCGATTCTCTGATACCAATCTGTCACACCCCCAAATTAAATCAATATGTACGGAAATAAATTTGATACAAGCCAAACGATGTTTTAAAGTTCATAAACCCAGTGAGGCGCGTCGTCACCACGACTCTATGATATGTCCATATGCATGCCATGAAGTGAATGCCTTAGATACCGAGATAAAACATGCTAAAAAGTGTCAACACAAAGGTTGAGTGAGTTCATAGAGTTTGTGTTGAAATGTAAAGCCTTTAAAGAATGTTCATGCAAGAAAGGCATTGTAAATCCACTCGGCCCAAGTTCCGCCCATACAAAACTTGCAACTTTGTGTTCACAACCCATTGCCCAAAATAGAATGACAATCATGATTATGCGCATCAAGGTAGTTAAAAGTATAAATGTCACCACAAGGGTCTTCCAACAACTCGTGTTGGGATGTTCCTCCAACGACTCACGTTGGGTGTATCCATAAAATGGCCTTCAACATATAGATGTTGGATGTTCCTCAACGACTCACGTAATGTATCCATAAAATGGCCTTCCAACATATAAATATTGGGATGTTCCTCCAACGACTCACGTTGGGTCGTATCAAATAAATGGCCTTCCAACATATAAATATTGGGATGTTTGTTTAAGTCTAGCCACTTCACGCACCAAGTCTAAAGTATAAGTAATGTTGTTTGGCAAAAGAGTTTAAATGTTTTGATAAAAAGCATGTATCTCGCCCCAAATAGTTTATAAGAATTTAAACGAGTAAGCGGGTATGAACTCACGGTAATCCGTAATAGTTTAAAGTACTTGTGTAAATAAAAGCAAGTAGTTGAGCATGTATCTCCCAAAATAGTACAAAACAATTGAAAGTGGGCTATGAAAACTCACCTGATGCAATAGTTATGATGACAAAGTGGATGCACAGAAATGAGACGCAACTCTCTAACCGCGACCTATTAGGAATGATATGTTCTAATGTAAATCATGAAAGAATGTCGTGTATGCAAATCCACATGTAATCTATACCACTTGTACGTTTTTGAAAATAGAATTTATCGTCGAAATATATGTTTATGACATCTCGTCATGTTATAAAATACTTTACAAGTATTTACGTTGAAATGATATCCTACGATAGTCATTTTGTGATATATTATGAAATTATAACTTTTCGTCGTAAAATAATGTCATTTGACAATTTCATGAAAGTGAATAAACGGCCTCGAAAAGCTAGTCGTAAAATGGTGAATATTGAGTGTTAGGAAACAAACTCAACGGTTTTGGAAAGCTTGTATCATTATCCCATAGTTTTAGCTTTTAAGTTTTTATCATAGAGGTCTCGATCATGGAGAAAAACATAGGTAAAGTAGGGTACTTGTATCCAAAAGATTGTTTAAGGGTGGTTTTCGGCAAAGTTTAAGTGACCGTATTTTATTCATTACAACTTCGCTTGACAAACGGTCGGACATTTTGAAAAATATGCTTGGCGAACTTACTTTTACTAGAAGACATCACGTTATAAAAAGTATTACATCAATGTTAAAACGACCCTCAACATGGTCACTTGTTGTCGTAAGGTTTGTCTAATAGAAATATATTAGTTTAGCTTATTTAATATAGTTACGGCAATTTTATGTAAACGCGTGTAATTTAATCGTTACAAATCCGCTTTTCTCGCTTTTATATGTCCTTAGCTTCGTATCAAAGTATACTAATATATTTTTGATAAGTCGACACATTTTATAGCGCGTAAGACTCATTTTGACTCGTAAAAGTTAAAATAGTATGCTGAATTTTACGGATTTATATTTTCGTCGTCAAACTTGAAAATAGCATAACTTCTTCGTTATAACTCCGTTTTAACCCGTTCAAGCGACCACGGTTTCGTTTTAAAGTATATTTTCTGAATATCTAACCCAAAATATTTTACAAACTGTCGAATTTTCCAGATTTCACGTTTAAGATCAGACCACTATTTATTGTTGTCGAAATGGGTTTTTCTCGCGCAAAACTTATTCTAACCACTTCAAACCAACGCCAAAGCTATTCTAAACCTACCATACACCTTCTTAGGGTGTCATGGGTTCCTAGACATCACCAAAAGTGATATGTTTCAAGGGATAATTATTTGGATAATTAAAACTCATTATATGTACTAAAAACCAATAAAAGTGGTATGGATCATGGAATTCATGCATGTTTTCTTGCAAAATAATGAAACAACATAAATATGAATATAAAGAGTAATAAAATTATGAAATGCTTACTTGAATGATTATGTGAAGAAGATGATAAAACCTTACTAATCTATAGATTTTATTTCAAAACCTTGAAATAGATTACTAGTAGGACATGATAATCACTGGACTTCAAAATTAATGGTTTCTTCATGTTTCTATGTATGGTAACCACAAGGGTGAAGAGAGAGAGAGTAGCTTGCAAAATTTCACCTTCAATGTGTGTATGTATGTTTTTGTGTATGTAAATATCTTGCATAATATCTAAATAATATGTATAGGTGTCTAAGTAAGTAGTAGTGTTCAATTTGATCACTTAAATGACCAAGGGGGCCAGTCATGAGTCAAAGGGGGGTGAGGTGTAGTTTTTGTAATTAAATGTTTTTAAGTGTAAGTATCAAGTGTAATTTGTGCATATAATTAAGTTTTAAGTGTAGCGTTAATTAAAAATAGATCTTAACGGGACAAAATAAAATGTATTGAAGTCATAAAAATTATAAAAATGCATTTCTTACATGAGTTGAGTGAAGTAAATATTTATCGAGTTGAATTTACAAAAACCGTCAGAATATTTATACATAACAATTTATATACAAAATAAATTGAAAATATCGGTAAAATAATAATATAATTTTTATAGTCTTAAATGAGTATAAAATATATTAGAGAAATTTTGGAAGTGTCGGACCAATGTTTCAAAATAATGTTTACGCGATAGCGTTTATTTAATAAGAAAATAAACGTTTAATGTAAAATGCAAAACCCATGCATAAATTGATATGAAATGATGTTACTAATGATATGTAGACTAAATCTAGTCTATATGAAATGTCCTGAAATTACGGGTTGTCACATTTGTTAATATACTAAATATAAATATTTTTTGTATATTTTTAATACAAAACGCATCGTGTTCAAAATGCGCTCGCATTTGCAACATGCATCACGCATCGGCCTCTGGGACCTTTAATGCATTGGATCTCAAAACGCAATTTTAAACCAAGCCATCAAGGATTTGGCGACCTTTAACGAATGTCGTTTGCTCCATACTAATAACTGAATCCATCACTTGAGCCAATATGAGAGCCAACATCTTAGCAAGGATCTTGTATTGAATTCCTGTGAGGCTTATAGGATGATAGTCGTTAACCCCATAGGGCTACAAACTTTCAGGATAAGAGTGATGAAAGACGAGTTACATCATGGGGGAATGATGGAAGTATTTAAGAATTCATTTACGAGAGCAAAAATATCATTCTTGAAAACATCCCAATGACGTTAAATAGAGAAAAGGAGAATCCGTCCGGGTCTGGGGATTTATCATTTCCACAAGACCATACCGCTTCCTATAACTCCTCAATTGTGACGTCTTTTGAGAGAAAAGATGCATGATCCCCAGATAAAGCTTTGAATCGTGAGCTGCGGTTTTAGTGAATTGAATCCACACGTTCAAACTTCAACCTAAAATGATTAAAGAATACATGATTTACTCGATCAACATCAGTAATCCATTCACCTTCTGATTTAACACATTTGATAGCAAGAGAAAAACGCTTTCGATTCAAAATACCATGGTAGTATTTAGAGTTCTCATCGCCCTTTATGCTCCATTTTATATTAGCCTTTTGAGCCATATCCAAGGCTTCCTTCTTTTCGATATCATAAAGCTTTGATTTTGCTAGATTGTTTTCTTCGATACCAGTTGTTGGGAATCCTATTTAAGTTGATATGACAAAATACATGAAAGATGAAGGACTTATGAAGACAAAGAAAGACAAGGGACCTACTTGCTAAAGAAGTATTTATTATTTAGTCCCTTGTAGTCATTTGTAACCCTAGTATCTTTATTATATAAAGAGATACAGGGAATTAGGTTTAAGTGTGTGTCAAGATGTAAAACACCAAAGGTGTGTGTGTGTGTGTCTAGGGCGTGAGTTTGTAAACGCCTAGACTATAGTGTTAGTCGATTAGTTGGTTAGCCTCAAGGATCCATGATTCCTTGTTATAGATAGATAACATGTACTACCATTGATCAGGTAGTATTGGGGCTGTATTGGTTGTGGTTGTAATAGTATAGGAGATGATGACGAAGAAACCTTTATACAATAACATTGTTCTTTGATTATTCCGCTGTGCATGTTAAATGTTATTGTGATCCTAGATAAGGTCTAAACAACCTCGAGCATCGATTCTAACATGTGTTATCAGAGCGGGTTGCTCTTGATATCTGGGATTTCGAAAGGTTTCTTGAAGAAGAAGAAAAAATTCGAATTTGGAAAATTTTCGTAATGCTTCTGCAGGTCAGTTTTTAAGAGGCGATAACTTTGTCGTTAACCGTTGGATCGGGCTGTAATTTTGGCTGGAGCCTCTCTATATACCCATCTAACTTTTCACCGAAGGGATTGTCAATCTGAGCTCTAAATCAAAAGTTATAAGGTGTCGAAGTTGGCTGCATAAGAGTTTTTCAGAAAATCGAATTTTTAGGGTTTATGGTGTTTGCTTGATGCTATTAATGATCATTGTCAAGGTATTCTTTATTATAATAATATTTTAATTGTCACGTAATGATCAATTAGTAATCCTTAAACCGTATCTCTCTTGGGCGAATACGAATACGATTTGCAAATTCTAAGCACTTAATCCCTATTGGTTGAACATGATGCTTATAAATCAACAGAAATCAATTCCATTAATTAATATTGTGGATTGCTAGATTCGTGGATGTGGGATCCATTACCACCAACCTTAACATTTTTCACTTCAATTCTTTATTCGATATTATGTTTGTGTCTGCATGGGATTTATATGATTGGTAAATTATCAAGATTCGTTTTTTTTAAGTCATGTTGTTGGTTTGGTATGATGAGAGGTATGAGTGTGATGGAAAAAGGGCTGCTTGGATACTGATGCTATCTTGTTTCCACTGCTACGTGTGAGTGTAACCACTGCCTTCATGAGACGTTACTGCTGCTAGCTTTATTCAACCACTGCTAGCATGTTTGTTACCACATTTTACTTTACTCGTTTCACTGTTATGCTTATCGAGAGTTACTGCTGCCCGTTACTACTCAGAGTGAACTACTGCTCGTTGTACATGATATGATGCTACGTTTCTAGTGATTAAATGATAACAAAAAGAGCAGCTTGTGTCGCCATTGATGGGTTTTCATGAAAGCAGTTATATGGACATGGTTACAAGCGTTTGAAAATATCAGATTGTTCATGTTTATGGTTAGCAGTTGAATATGGAGTTTGGATGACTACACACATGGGACAATAATAATTGGCTAAAACCTGGTACTGTTTTTTTTAAGATTGGTGAGTGTGTTGGTCGGTTACGTATACGTGATGCATGACCTGATATTATTTTCACATTTGCACATGGGTCGGTGCTTGGATAATATGGAGGATACAAGGATGCATGAGCTTGGTTTCAAAGGGTCTTACTTACTGCTAGGCTTATATGCGTGAAGGTTGTCGTGTTATGCATGGTTGTGATCTATTGCCTAGTCTATCTTTGTTGATGAATCAAGTTGCTAAAGTTTGATTGGTGGATGGTGGCATTTATCTCATTATAGATTGCGTTGGTTAAGGAATATAAAAAGAAAAGGTATAGTATGCGCTGCTACACTTATGGTTTATGTTGTCCGATTCGTTACTATTGCTATGGTAGAGTGTTTCTACTGCTCGATATATTTTTCTACTACTAGCTTTGGTCGATATCGGATAGTACATGATTTTTTGGTTCTTGAATAGTTTTGGAATTGAGGGGAAGTTGTACAAGTGTTTTGGTTTTTGGACGACACACACATGGGATATTGGTTCACACGCACAGGTTATTGGAAGTTGTTCTTAAAGGTTTTAAAAGGCTCGTTTTTGGTTTATATTTGCATAATTGATTACGAAGAAAGGTTTTTATCACCTATTTGAAGATGAAGTGGAGTTTCTTGGATACGTGTTCTTATCATATCTTAAAGTGGGTGTTACACTTTATTGATAACTTGTTCGTGCATTCATGTTGTGACGAAGACTTGGTAAATCTAGCAAGTGAATTTTGCTATCACTTAAAGGAGTTACGTTGTAGTGCTCAATGTCTCATTGAATATGAGGATTTTATCAAGAGATCGAAGTCTACTCATATATCATCTGGTATGAGTTCATAGTCACGTGGTTAGTACAATACATAAGACGCAAGTTTGGGTTGTTCTACTTGAGCATCAAGTTGGTAATACTTAGTTTTCTTCATTAGTGATCATTACATGGAGCCTACAGATTTGAAGAATAAAGAAGATGGTTAACACATGGGTTTCGGGGGAAGCTTATTGTTCAATGTTTAACCATCTACATGCATCATTCGAGGGGAAGATTTTTACTCTTGTAATTCATTATTATTACTTTTGGTTTAAGTATCTAGTGTCTTAAGTTCATTTTTAGTTGCGGAAAACTTCATGGTGGGTAATTTGAGACATTAGATGGCTGAATTGGAAGTGTGGTGATGATTTGTGATGGTCAAGATCAAAGTTGCTTATATTCGCGATTCTCCTAGTAGATTATGACAAAAAGGGGAAGAAAGGCGACAAAGAAGTTGCAACTTGAAGATCCTTGGTGATATTGCATGTTTAAGGGGAAGTCGACATGTTTCATGACATCTTAACTTTAGGGGAAGTTTGTGCTTATTTGGTTTTGTCATTATCAACTAGGGGAAGATTGTTGGGAATTCTATTTAAGTTGATATGACAAAATACATGAAAGATGAAGGACTTATGAAGACAAAGAAAGACAAGGGACCTACTTGCTAAAGAAATATTTATTATTTAGTCCCTTGTAGTCATTTGTAACTGATACGCTTACACAGCGCGTTTGGGGTCAAAGGAACTTCCTTTTCGTCGAGCAAGTTTTTCAACACCCTAGGCAAAGAACCTAATCGTTGTAGTGTAGTATTAGGGTAAGCCACGGAATTGATATCGTTCTCTGGGGAATAGGAATGCTAGTGAGAAGTTACTACGCTAAGGTTGGGGTTGAGGAAGATTATTTTTATCTTTAATGTTTTTTTTAGAAAAGGAAAAGTACAAATCTTGGGGTTTGGATTGGGGTTGGTATTTCACCGATTACTCTACTATTATCTAATTATCTAAACTAAGGTGGTGGTAGTCTATGTCTAATTATTGTGTGCTCGTATGATAGTTTAAAGATGTGTTTACTTAGGTTTTACTACTCCTTAATTATCTCCTATTGGTGGTTGAATTGTCACGCCCTTATTCCTAATCAGCTGTGTGTCTAAAGTTGTAGGGTATGCTTTCTCCTAACTCTTTGAAGTTACCAAAGGGTCTCGCTCTACAAACCCACAAGGGATGATAAACTCTAACTCTAAGGCCTCTTTGGGTAGTTTAGCTTACAACAACTCAAAGTGCTATAACCTAAGGTTCACAAAGATTAATCAAGCATTATACACACACGAATGACCTATCGCATTACTAGATCATTAATCAACTAAGATAAGAAACAACCAATCAATATTCAATAATTAAGTTTCATATTCCCTAAGCAAACACACAAGTAAATTAGCTTGACATGGAGAACATGCAAGCATACACACAAATAATTGAAGACATAATTAAATTAATGAAGTAAACAACTTATCTTGGTGTAAGATAGGTTTAGAACCCTAAAATACGACCTTGGTTCGGTTTAGGTTTTACTCCAAAAGTTTACCCAAAAGACTACTCTCTAAAACCGAAAAATTCGGATTCTATATATAAGATTACATGTGCGACGTCACCTTATGATTTGTGATGCCTTCGTCGCCGCCATTAGGGTTTCGTCTTGGCTGTTAATCTTGCACGACGCCACCTTATGCTTGTGACGCGTCCTCTTTAGCTTCGACCGTCTGGATTGAATCTAGGCCGTCACGAGTTGCGACGGCCTACTCTTTTAAAGCCCGACCGTCCTTCAAAACTAGCAATTTCTCTTCCGAGTCATCACAAATTCCTCCGACGGGCGTCATAGACACAATGACGCCGTCCCCTTGTAATTTAGCAACTTGAGTGTCTCGATTCTTGACTTTGGCCATTGTCTTCATATATCCGCCCTTTCGTCCAAATAAGTGCCATTACTGCGGCTTGCCTTCAAGAGACCTAAAAGTGAAAAGGAACGATATTACAATAACGGATACAAAAGTGATCAAATAAGGGCTTAAATGACCCTCAAAAGTTACATTTTAAAACCTTATCAAATATCCCTACACTTGGTATTTGCTTGTCCTCAAGCAAATGTGCTTTAGCCAATTAATTTGTAAGTTGGGGTCATGAAGCATTGGTTTAAAACAAATCCACAACACATATAAGCCCCGAAAAAGTCATAACAAGCACGGAATTACATACTAGCACCTCACATGGGTGTTTGGATACTCACATCTCTCGGTGTATATGAAATATAACAAATTGGAAATGGAAGATAAACACTCATTAACCGGTCCTAGTACATAGATTACCATAGGCTTGAGAATAGATCAAACATCCATCGCTTTGGCGTAAGCACCTAGGAAAGACTATCAAAGAGGTCTTTAAAGGGTTGTAATGTAAGGCTTACGGTAGGAAAACAAAGGGTTTGGTGGGATAGGCTTTTTTTAGTGGTGGCAAGTCAAAAATCTCAATGTTACATGCATACGAAGAGTGGCGTTGCTAAGCCAAGACTCGACACTCTAAACTCTAGCTAACCGAAATAAACAAACATAAAATTAAAGGATAGATGTAGGATGGTAGTCGTATGTATTTTTTTTCACTCTATTTTTTCTTTTCTCTTTTCTATATATATATATATATATATATATATATATATATATATTTTTTTTTTTTCATACACTTTTACTCTACCATCCTCTACGATAACATCAAAATGATAGGGTTTATAGCACATCCCTACACTTGAGTTTTATTACTCAAACACTAATATGACCCGAATTGAAAAGATCAAAACACTGGGGTACATTATTACGCAAATAAGGGAATTGGCATGCCCTTTAGTCATTTAAAACTTTAACTTTTCCCATGAGTCCCAATCGTCCCAAAATCGTGTACAAAAGATATGACTCAACTTAGCAACTCATGCAAGCAACTAGATAATTGAACTAAGGGTTTTGGGTGATAACAATAATGCACTAAAAGTGAGTGCATACAAGGTAGGCTAAGGCGATTTGGGTGTACATTCGAGGGTGGAGTGTAAACAATGCTCTTCATTGATATTCGAAAACCGAAACATCACGAGAACCGCGAAAAGGATAGGCTCGAGGGTTAACTAGGGGTATCGTGTACTAAAGATGAGTACAACGCAAAGGTGTGGGGGAATTACTCAACCGATGTGGAAGAAGTAATTATATTACGGGTATCAAACAAGGGTTATCCTAATGCCTCTTATCATTTAGTTATTCTTGACTACAAGTGTAGTCTTACTAGCGATCTCGGGATGCATCACAAAACAAGTTCTAGAATCTAATATACTACCGGTTCACACTCTAAGCATTAAAGATGAATGCTTTAATTCCTACTAATCTAAGGATGATCCTCACATTTTGGGTGGAATTTAGGTGGTAAAGGGTTTTGTGCTAGTCATATAACTTCCTATCCGTGAGACGCTTTTGTTAAGACTAATGGCCCACTCCTATATGTCATGAAAATTTTTAAATTTGGTGCCAAAATTACCCTAACCGACATTTTCTCATGGTTTATTACGCAAATGCAATTGGACAAAGCAAATAATCAAGGATAAACATAGTTTCAAAGTTCCCGCTTTATTTTCCTCCCTACACTTAAACCGAACATTGTCCCTAATGTTCCCGAAAGTATCAAAGTTATGATAAAAGAAGGTAATCAAAACGAAAAAACTAATACTCCCCGATTAGCTCAAGAAGATCCGTGTGAAGTGGTGGTTAAATCCTTTCCAAGAAGAATTTATGCGTGAAAAGCTCCTTCCAATCTTATGTAACTTCTTCTTGATAAATTAAACCCGCACACTTGAAGAAAACAAACGAAACCTTCAAGTAAAATCGGCGGTAATAATATATATAAGACTCGATTTAAACTAGGATATAATGCTTGTGGAATGGATGTTTACGTAATTTCTAAGAAAATTAAGACCGAAAATTCCAAAAATTTTAAGTAGCTCGAAAACGAAAAAGTAATATGATGTTTTACTCCTTCCGACGCCGTCAGTTTGAGTTCTGACGCCGTCCAGTTGCAATCCCGCCGTTAGGTTATCCCGACAAAACCGTCTCGCGATTTTCGAAAAAATTCGGAAAATTTACATCTTTAGAATCTGGAAAAATTTCTACAAAACATCCATTATGACTGATACAAGCATTCGACTCGAACAAACATGCACATATATCTTTTAATTAATTGTTATTCTCATGTTCACGTTTATGAAAACGTGTGTAATCCTCCCTACACTTATCCTTTATGTAAAATACCTTTATATGCAATTAAGACGAGGTTAAAAACAAAATAAAGCATTTTTACAAATTTAAACATGAGATTAAACAATCAATAAAAGATATATGACACAAACAAGCAAACAATTAAACATGGGTTGCCTCCCACGAAGCGCTTTTCTTTATTTAAGAGTCTTGTAGCTAGACTCGTAGTCGTGTCCCTACGTACCGATATAAGTAAGCTTGTCCTTAACAATGTCATAAGGATCAAACTTATCATTTAGGTTCCTAGTAGTACGTTCGGTTCGATACGCCTTTTCAAACTTTTCTCCATCGGGATCATAGATTGTTATCCTAATGTGCCATTCTCCATTTCCATTACTAGGCGGTCCACCCAATCCCACTTATGTTTAGGCTTCTCAATTTTCCACCTATTCATAACGAGGTTGACGGCAAACTTCCTAAGAACTCGGTCATCTTCCTAAATACTAAAGCGCCTTCGAACGGGTTTACTTCCATGTCTCTAGCCACCTCTTTTTCATGGAAAGTTGCTTTGCTAGCAAAGGCATCATCTAAATAGAAAGGTCGCTGGGGCCTATGAGGTTTTTATCAATCCAAGGTCCATATCTAGAAGGTATTCTATCCATCCTAATCTCATGTGGAATTTCCTCCTCTTGTAGTATTTATGCCTTTGACATCGTAAATTGACCTAGCACTACCTTCTCCTACCACTATCTTGGACATCTTACAATCAATGATGGCACTAGCGGTAGCTAAGAATCCTCTTCCTACAAGTAATGGGCATGTCGGGTCCTTATTCATGTCAAGCACATGGAAATCGCCGTAAGAGTTAACCTCCCACGTGTACTACCATGTCTTTTATTATCCCTACCGGATATGAAACACTACCGTCTGCTAGACCTAAAATGGTTTCAGTTGATTCTATTTTACCTAGGTTAAGGCTTCTATGGAGGGACAACGGAACAAGATTGATGCATGATCCTAAGTCGGCTAGAGCATCGAGAGGTTTGAAGTTCCAAGCCTACACCAAGAGTAAATAGCCCCGGATCGCCTAACTTCTTAGGTAGATTATTTCACAAAGGCGGACCCATGTTTTCCAAGTTTAAGTTCTAACTCATATTTTTCTTTCAAAGCATTATAATAAGGTGCATGAGCTAAGACTTCAAGATCCGGTTTTTCTTGATGGAGTTCCTTGTACCTCCTCTAGATTGGGTTTGGGTTCTTGGTTGACGGTTTCTCAAGAGTAGGTTCTACCAATGGTGCAGGCCTGGTACCTAAATTTGGATTGCTTAGAACCCTTGTTGATAGCATTCACCGAGTGAACCGTCAGGTGTGAGGACATGGATGTGTACTCTCCCAAGGTGAACAAGAACATGAAGTCGATTTAAATCGAATTTACTTTTGGGTTCTTTATGGTATCACTTGGAAGTGCTCCAATTTCTCATTCATTGAAGGCTTTTAAGAGCGCATCGCTTGTTTGTCATCTCGCCTTACTTTCGCTTAAAATCGGCTTCAAGCTTAGTCAATCGAGTCTCGAGATGACATGAATCTAGATGCAATTGCCTCAAGATTAGTGGGTTCCCTGTTTAGAGAATTGAGCCTATTAGGTGGACTAGATGAGCTTGGGGTGTACTTGAGTTTTGATTCCACTTAAGGTTAGGGTGATTTCTCCATGAGGGTTGTAAGAGTTTCCTAAGTTGTTTTGTTCGGGCTTAAAAGTGTACCACTTCTCTCCCGCCTCCGCCGGCACGCGCGGAGGCGTAGTCCGCAAAGCTTGTTCGGGAGTCTTGTGCAATCACGAGTGTCATGGGGACCACTACATAATTCACAAGGTAGAGTGATTTTATTCACTTGATTTGAAGACTTAGGATTTTGTAGGAGCTCATGAGGAATTTTACTTGATCTTCAAGTTCAAGCATCCTACGGTCGAAGGTTGTGAGTCAATTGGAGGCAAGGAGATTGCCTTAACGGTTTTGGGCAACTCACGGGGGTCATTCCAACTTTCGTTGTCATAGAGAGCAATGTCCTCTATTATACCCCATGATTCTTCCGCGGTGAGATCACTAAGTTTTCCACCGGCCGCTTGGTCAATGGATCGCTTAGTGGGGAAGTTGACATGATCATAAAAGATTTAGACTTGGAGCCAAAGATCAATGCCGTGATAAGGGACTTTATGGATTAAGTCCTTGAATCGAGTCCATGCTTCGTAGAGAGATTCACCTTGACGTTGTTGGAACATCAAGATGTCATTCCTAAGTTTTGTGGTTCTCCCCGGTGGGAAAAATTTAGCAAGGAAACGAGTGGTGAGATCATCCCAACTTAAGATGGAGCAGGCGGGAAGTCGCTCAAGCCAATTACTAGCTTGGTCCCGTAGAGAATTGAAGAGACGCAGACGCGGGTCTCCCGAGTAGTAGCATCAAGGTCAATAGAATCGACAATTTTAAGTGAAGTCCTTAAGATGTCGATTAGGATCTTCTAACGAAGTCCATGGAATGCACATCCATTTTGCACCAACCGGATGGTGTTGGATCGCAGGTCCGTAATTGGGCTTGGTCGGAAGCTCAATGGTGTTCCTATAGCCTTGGTGGCTAGGTCTCGAGTATTCACCAAGAGTACGGTCTTTGGCGGGACAATGATTTGAGGGGTTTTCACCTTCCATGATGAAAAGTGATGGGTTACGAACAAAGGTCACGAAGAAGGGGGATAGACCAAGAGAAAGCTAAAATAAGAAAAAGTTTACTTGATAGGAATCAAGCAAAGAAACCTAAACGAGGTGGAATACTAACTAGCTATTTTATTCCCCGCAAATGCGCCAAAAACTTGATACGCTTACACGTAGCTGCTCGGGTCAAAGGAACTTCCTTTCGTCGAGCAAGTTTTTCAACACCCCAGCGATGAACCTAATCGTTGTAGTGTAGTATTAGGGTAAGCCACGGAATTGATATCGTTCTCTGGGAATAGGAATGCTAGTGAGAAGTTACTACGCTAAGGTTGGGGTTGAGGAAGATTATTTTTATCTTTTATGTTTTTTAGAAAAGGAAAAGTACTAATCTCGGGTTTTGGATTTGGGGTTGGTATTTCACCGATTACTCTACTATTATCTAATTATCTAAAATAAGGTGGTGGTAGTCTATGTCTAATTATTGTGTGCTCGATGATAGTTTAAAGATGTGTTTACTTAGGTTTTACTACTCCTTAATTATCTCCTATTGGTGGTTGAATTGTCACGCCCTTATTCCTAATTGCGTTGTGTGTCTAAAGTTGTAGGGTATGCGTTTCTCCTTAACTCTTTGAAGTTACCAAAGGGTCTCGCCTACAAACCCACAAGGATGATAAACTCTAACTCTAAGGCCTCTTTGGGTAGTTTAGCTTACAACAACTCAAAGTGCTATAACCTAAGGTTCACAAAGATTAATCAAGCATTATACACAACGAATGACCTATCGCATTACTAGATCATTAATCAACTAAGATAAGAAACAACCAATCAATATTCAATAATTAAGTTTCATATTCCTAAGCAAACACACAAGTAAATTAGCTGGACATGGAGAACATGCAAGCATACACACAAATAATTGAAGACATAATTAAATTAATAAAGTAAACAACTTATCTTGGTGTAAGATAGGGTTTAGAACCCTAAAATACGACCTTGGTTTGGTTTAGGTTTTACTCCAAAAGTTTACCCAAAAGACTACTCTAAAACGAAAAATTCGGATTCTATATATAAGATTACATGTGCGACGGCGCCACCTTATGATTTGTGACGCCGTGTCGCCGCCATTAGGGTTTCATCTTGGCTGTTAATCTTGCGACGGCACACCTTATGCTTGTGACGCCGTCCTCTTTAGCTTCTCGACACCGTCTCGATTGAATCTAGGCCGTCTCGAGTTACGACGGCCTACTCTTTAAAGCCCGACGCCGTCTTCAAAACTAGCAATTTCTTTTATGAGCCGTCACAAATTCCTCCGACGGCGTCATAGACAAGCAGTGACGCCGTCCCCTTGTAATTTAGCAAACTTGAGTGTCTCGATTCTTGACTTTGGCCATTTTCTTCATATATCCGCGCCTTTTCGTCCAAATAAGTGCCATTACAGCAGTTTACCTTCAAGAGACCTAAAAAGTGAAAATGAACGATATTAAGCAATAACGGATACAAAAGTGATCAAATAAGGGCTTAAATGACCCCTCAAAAAGGTACATTTTAAAACCTTATCAGTAACCCTAGTATCTCTATTATATAAAGAGATACAGGGAATTAGGTTTAAGTGTGTTTCTAGATGTAAAACACCAAAGGTGTGTGTGTGTGTCTAGGGTGTGAGTTTGTAAACGCCTAGACTATAGTGTTAGTCGATTAGTTGGTTAGCCTCAAGGATCCATGATTCCTTGTTATAGATAGATAACACGTACTACCATTGATTAGGTAGTGTTGGGGCTGTATTGGTTGTGGTTGTAATAGTATAGGAGATGATGACGAAGAAACCTTTATACAATAACATTGTTCTGTGATTATTCCGCTGTGCATGTTAAATGTTATTGTGATCCTAGATAAGGTCTAAACAACCTAGAGCATCGATTCTAACACCAGTGGTTGAAGCAATGCCAAGATCGAGCAGATTACCCATAACCTTTAGCTTATCTTTTAAGGTAGTTTTTTCAATATTTTGGTTCTTTAAAGTAGTCGGCCACCAAACTTTGATATCACTCTTTTACCTCTTCAACTTATTTTTGAAATGAATCGCCTCGTTTTCATTTTCGTTATGAGCAAAAAATTATGAAAATCAGGTTCCTCGAGCCAAGAATTAAGAAACCAAAATGGTCGAGGACCATAATCAAGAACTTCTTGCTTTAATTAAATTAGAAGATGATCTGATATTACCTTGTCAAGAGCGGTCACAGAAATATCAGGAAAGATATGTCCAATATCTTCGGAAATAAGAAAACGATCAATTTTGCTCATCTTTTTACCATTTGAACTTAAACGGGTAAAAGCAAAACCTCCCATTGGAATTTCGTGAAGAGAATTACTGGATATGAATGTATTGAAATCATCAGCCTCTCTTTGAATGAAATTACATCCCCATCTCTCTGATGAATCTCGAAATGCATTAAAATCGCCAAAAATAATAAATTCCCCATCATTATGGCGCATGAACATCGATAAGAATGCCAAAGATCGCATTTTTTAGAGTTATCTTGCGGAGCATATATATTGACAATATAGAAATTGAGATTATGAAACACCAGTTCCCTTGAACAATCAACATGTTATCAAAGTTTGTAATTTCATTCCGTACAAAAATGGTTGGGTCCCAAATAGAGATAATGCCCCCCGACATGCCACGAGCGTTACTTACAGCAAAATCAAATGAGAAATTCCCCCATAAACTCTTTAACACAAATAAATCAACTGATGTGGTTCGAGATTCTTGAATACCTAAAAATGATACATTATAACTTGAACAAATGTTCGAAATATTTCTCTTCTTAAAAGCATCACCTGTACCACAAGCATTTATAGAAATAATATTCATTTATGAACATCTTTTCCACCCATACTGTCAAACACTGAATCAATTACCTTTTCACATCCTTCACTATCTATTCCCAATTTTGAACCAACCTCACAATATTTAGCATTTAACATATTTTTAGAGTTACCTTCAGATTAATCTCTTGTGAGTTCTATTACTGAATCCACAAAGTTGCAAAAAGACGCTCTTGGATTTTGATCATTATTTGGCTCCATGTGATCCCTCTGGTGCGTTTGGAGACATTCAAATCCCGGTGGCTTAGACGGGGATGACTCCACTGAATGATCCTTCTGGTCCTGGTTATCAACAGTACCATCCAATTTGGATTAGTATGTATATCATCCACAGAGTTGAAAAAAGATGCTCTTGGAATTTTATCATTGGTTGGCTCCATGTGATCCCTCTACTGGGTTTGAAGATATTCGAATCCCGTTGGCTTAGACGGTGATGACTCTACTGAATGATCCTTTTGGTTCTGGATTAAGGGTGAGCATATGACCCGAACGGACCGGACCGACCGAAGGATCAATCGACGAGACCGACCGACCACATTCGGTCCGGTCCGCGGCCTCGCCACTACTGGTCCTCGGTCCGGTCCGCGGTCTCGGCTTTTACATTGGTCCTCGGTCCGTCCGGACCAAAACCGACAATTGGCCTTGTTGGACCGGACCGACCGGACCGGTCTCGGTCTAGGGTTTATGCCGAAATCGGTTTTCGGTCCGGTCCGGTCCGGTCTTGGCCGGTCCGGTCCGGTTTTTAGACCATGCACACCTTTATTCTGGATATCAACGGTGCCATCCAGATTTGGATTCGTATGTATATCTTCAAGGACTTCCACCTTTGAATTGTGAGTATGAAGCCTTTTGAAATTACTTCCAGTTAACGACATATTTTTATTGGATGAGGATTAGGTCTCATAATCAAGAGCTTGATTGTGTTTTTCTTGTGAAGCAATATGTATGCTTGGAGTGGTTGGCTCCTGCATTTTTAGCTCCTCTTTATCACTTAAACTCGCTTCACTAGAATACCCATTCAACATTCCCTCATCAGAGGAGGAATATGAGCAATATGAATTTTCAATGGACGATTCCTTACGAAAATTTGGCTTCCAATCACCCAATTCATGAACCTAAACTTTGTATTTTATCCCTTCAATTGTTAGTATGTTGTGACCATCTAATTTCCTACCCAAGGAGGTTTTGATACAGATTCTTCCTTTACAGAAAGTCTGGTCAGGGTCATTGTTAACATGCAGAACTTCTCCCCATTTTGTAGCAACCTTTTTAAAAGCAGTAAATGACCAAGCACAAAGCGGCAAGCCTAGTATTTCAACCCATATGTGTAACACCCCAACTTTTATATGTTTTAAAAATAGAATTATATATTGCTATTAGAAAAGTAGAAAAGTCTTTATGTTTATATTTTATAACGGTAAGGACTTAGAATGCATAATGGTTAGCAAAAAGGACTATCGGTGCAAAAGACTTAACGACATGGACTAACCTTGCGAAATTACGAAACTTATTAGATAAGCTTATATAGCATTCTTTAAGATGAAGTAAATTCAGATGTTACAAAAAACTAAACACGTATGGATATGCGTTTGTGGTACGTGGCTTCATAGAAACAAAGAGGAGGGAAACCTAGTAGTTCTTTCATTTTATCAAGAAATTATACAAGGATTTCTTCATGATTAAGGGTTTGTGTCCTTGGTAATTTGGTGTAATCTTAGTAGCCTCCTAAGTATTTGAAGTGATTCTTCATCAAAGGTACTCGTGGGAAGCTTCTTAATCATTAAAAAAGATTTAAAGGACTTACCGTTCTCAGCTCATGTTTCATGTAGGTAAATTTAGATAGGCGATGGGGCTTTTAGATAGCAAGTAGGAGTGAATTTTGGGAGATTAGCGGCTACGCTCGGGTGTAGGTTACGAGCGACTCATTCAAGCACTTTGATCTTTCTTGTATTTCCCCACGTGTCTTTTAAAGTCAAATTTTAGTGTTAAAACAGTATATGGTTAGTTTTGAGTCATTTTATTAGTCTACGAACAAGTAATGTAGTTATGGTCATATAAGGGGTGTTTGGCATAAAGCCATTCTAGCTTAAAATAACCCATTTTGGTTATGTACAGGTCTTATCGAATAGTAAATTTTATGTACAGTTTTTATGGAGTAAATACATGCTTGGTTTTATGTTAAAAAAATTAGAGTCGGGCGTTACAAGTTGGTATCAGAGCATTGGTTTGAGGGATTTAAGTATCCGCCGTTAGTAAGAGGGTACTTAAACTTGAACCATAGCTCGGTATTGACCATAGTATATATAGACTTTATTATATGTTATATAAAATTATGAGTTGTTATGATTAGCGACCATATTTTTTGCAATGTTTAATTAAGTTTAGCATGTATAGAATTGCCATGTCAAGTAGAAAGCGTTTAGGAATGCCTTATTAGTATGATGTAGATGTAGCTAGTACAAGTATCATGTCAAAATTAGTATTAGTTTGCCTTACGATACCATGATTAGAAGTGTATAGAAAATAGCATATTTCTAGGCTATGTGATGGACATGAACGTTATAGAATGATAGGTATAGAAATAGTTCAAAAACTTGTCATGATAACAGACTATGACGTAGAAAGGTCATTTTAGTTATGACTTGGGATGGAATATGATGGCAATAATGACATGTTTATATGACGCAAGTATTATGACGCATGGCCAACGTGATAATAGTTACGTCATATAACTTGGATTTATTGAGATCATAGGACGTCTCGAGAAACTTCTAAAATGGGAATAGGTAGACAGGTAGAGCGCCGACTTATAGAATGTAACCACTCGTAAATTTCCCTACCGATTTTTCGCGACTATATTTTTTTTCTTTCTTTTCTTACATTTCGATCTATAATCACGAACAGCTACGGCTAAAATATAAAAGAAAACATGAAAAATAGAAACGAATTAATGAAATCGGAAATTATACCATCGTGTCAGTTTATTTAAAACGTGTCTAAAAATATAAGTATTATATTTTTCCTGTTTGAAATTATACTTTTACGAATTAAACAGCGGGACACGAAATACACTTAATACCAAATAAATACTCAAAATATCAAATAACTACAATTTTACGAAATACTAACAATTAAAATAAAATCTACCCTAACCCATGTGCAAACCCACTCCCCCCCTTATCATCTCTTTTCTTTTTTCTGTTTTTACTCAGAAACCAGCCCCACTTCGCTTCTCCCTCTCTCTCTCTCTCTCTCTCTCTCTCTCTCTCTCTCTCTCTCTCTCTCTCTCTCTCTCTACTTTCACCATACACGCTCCTCCATCTTTCCCAAAAAGAGAAACCTTCCAAACTACTTCCCCCACCTCCAAGGACAACCTTAATTAAATATTGATCTCACTTTTGGATTTTGCCATCGGAGAGAATCGACAAAAACCAAGGTCCCCATCTATTTTCTTGTCCCTATGGGTTGCGGTTGAAGACAAAGTCGAGAAGAGACAAGGGAGAGCCTGCGCATCAAAGTGATACTATTCAAAGAAAAGCTTCTACCTCCTTACAAAGGTCGAAAGTGCAAGTCAAACCACCCATTTTTACTTCTTTAAATGCCCCACCGATTCACAGGATTGATACCACAACTCACAACAAAAAGAAAAGCTAACAAGAGTGTTTTGAGTGCTTGGTGGTTCCCGTGGATTCGAGCTTGGTAGATTGGTGTTGAGTTTTGTTGGTTTTCTTCTCTGATCGATTCCTCCATTTGTAAGGTTACATTTGAATATTTCTTGTCCATTATTGATATGATCCTAGTTAAGATGTTGGTTAATTTATTTTGTTAGTAATCAGCAATTTTTTTTAACGATTGATACGTATATATTTTCTGGGATCCGATATTGGTTGTTATTGTTAATTCTTGTGTGACAAAAATAATAAAACAAAGATTGGCTTATTGGTTATAAGAAGTGCTTAACTTGTTTTCTTTTATTTTGGCTGGATTAATCATGTTCGTTTGATGCTTGAGTCAAGCGATTCTCGTTTCGCTTAAATTTTGAGTTATGGAATGAGTTAATGGATTTGTTAGTTGATGTTTTAGTTTAGCTCTTGTTTTCCTTTTCACCCCAAGTTCGAACCCCCCGCCGCCTCTTCTGCAATACCACCACCACCAAGAGGTCTCGGGTTCGAGCCTCGGTGTGGCCAAGATGCGTTCTATTTGTTTTGCAATCTTGTGTTAAATATTGAAGTGATTAAAACTTTGCTAGTTTCCCACTTTGAGATGTTACTGCATAAACAGAATGAGTATAAACACCCTTATGAAAAATAAAATTACTTTCTTCCTCTAGAACATGGGTTGATAAAATTTAATTTGTAAAACTTGTTTGATATTGGGCTTGTGTTTATGAGCTAGTGCTGAGGCCCAACGGGCCATAAAGTAATTATTTTCCTTTTGGGCTGAAGCCCACTCTTATTACTAATGGGTGTGTTTGAGTACATAATACACTAAACAAAGCTTTCCAAACATTTTACTTCCATAAACATTAGCTTAATAATAACAAAGTTTATAACAAATGGTGTCATATAATGTATACTCAGGTTTGTGATGCAAATTGAGTCAAGTTACTCATTTTCGTCGCCTATCTCGCGCCTCGTTCACGACTCACTCGCTCACTGCTCCCGACTCATTATTTCGACATAAACTCATTTGCTAAACATATTTTATAATCACTAAACCTATAACTCTAAGTCATGTATCAACTTATAAGAAAATATAAATTGCGTCATACCTTAAGCTTATTTAACATACTTTATAAACATATTCTAAAAACGGATAATAAAATATAATCAACTCTTAATCTTGAATCATTAGTTAATACTAAACGAAGTTTTTTTTAAGACAACAACGGTTTGTTATTAATTATGAAACCTAGTCGCCGCATAAAATTTAAAACATATATATACGGGTCATACCCAATTTTCTAAAAACTATTATAACTTATAAACGTAACTTATTTTTATTTAAACTTTTATAATCTTCTTATTAACTAATGATAGTTATATATAAATATATATATACTTTGAGCGAAATTTCTATAATTTAAATACGTTTACTATTTATATGTGATATTTTCCGTACATTGTCTTCCGGTTACCGACGAACCAAAGACTTATCGTTTGTAATACTTTTTATACTTAAGCACTCCGAAAGCCAATGATAGCCAATAATTTGCCAAAACTACTTAAACTTAAATGTTGTCACACAAGCAAACAACAACAACATTTAAAATTTATAAAGTTTTATTAAACTTGATCGAGTCTTAAACATTAATAAAGACTAAGTCATTCGCACTAATCTAGGTCATGTGTTGGAGATACTTGTTACTTGATCTCTTTGTGCCTTATTCACCGAATCGCTAAGGTGAGTTTATAGCCCAACTTTTACTTTTATTACTTTCTTTATAAAACTATGGGTGAGAAACATGCAAAACTCTTTTCGGACCTAAACCGAAAACAATATTACGTGAAACAACCTTGAATCCCAACTATGCTACCGTTAGTTCCCTTTGGGAGGCGCGATTGTTATGAATAGATCTATCGGGGATGACACTTCGCTCGAGTTTGACCGATAGGCAAACGCCGGGCGATATCATATCGTATTGATTGAGTGTACTGAAATACACTTGATGGGCTTTTATTTATCATGCTTCTAGATGCATGCACATTGTCGTAGTTTCGGTTGCATGAACTTGGTATTAACGTAATAGCCTTTTTGCATATAGTGTCATTCACGGAGATGCTATATGTGCAACTGTGGTCCAACTTGAAAACTTGATTACTTAAACCTATGAACTCACCAACCTTTGTGTTGACATTTTAGCATGTTTTCTCAGGTTTACTTATTGGCGTGGGCAGTGGCAAAGGCATTTGTTGAAGACTGGCATCCGAAGTGTTTCTAATCATATTTAATACAACTTTTAATGGGACAACATATACTTTTATGGGCTTTACTTCCGCACTTTGTAACAATGTTGTAAAACTATTTCTTAAATCAATCTATATTTTGAAAATTGAATAGAATTTCCATTCTTTATTACCTTGTGTTGTGTATATTGATTTAGTATCACCCCATGACCCGACCGCTTCCGCTATGAAATTTTGGGGGTGTTACAGATTGGTATCAGAGCCAAGGTTATAGAGAATTAGGTTTTTTTCAAAACCTAAACTATAACCAAGTCTTCCTAAAAACATTTCAACGCCGCCACAGCTGTTAATGTCTGCCATGCCTTGCCTACTGTTACACGATGTAGTCGTGCTATGTGTTATTGTTGTATCTTAGGTTCGTATAAGCTCTTATTTGAATTAAATTAGTTATTTCTCAAAGTTATTAAGTTTCTTAATTAACTCACATTTAAACTTTAAGGCTATTCTTGTTTGATTGGGTAGCGAAGTTTAAATGAGAATAATGTTGATGTAACAAACTGAATGAAATTAAGGAATAATTAATTTAAGGAGAGTGTAGAGTAGACTATGAATGCTTATGCCTGATACCCCTTCATGTTAAACTACGTAACATGCCCACTATTACAATATCGCACTATGCTATGCTTCCATAACTGCTTCTATGTTATTTCTTTATATAACATACAAACTACTTGATTTATATTATTTTCACACATATATTTAAACCACCTCTGTCATTGATCACATCCTTTTATTTCACTCTTACGCTCTATTTTTCATACCCTCATACGACACGATTCCTTCTATTCTAAACTCAATTATCGCCTTCTCTGTATCATAGAAATGGCTAGAGAAAGTCAACAAGAATCACCCGTGGCCGACCCGCCGCTACTCCCACCTCCCGCCCCGCCGGACCGCCGAAACCCACTTGCTATGGATCGAGCCATGATTGACCAATTGGTCAATGAGTACGCAGCAGCCGCTAGGTGCGATCAATTCAACAACTCAACCACCGATGCCGGAACTTAGGCCTATCGGTAATAAACGTGGCAGACGCATAAGGAGTTCCGTGAATCGTATGATCAAGCGGTTATAATGGAACGGAGGAGTCGTTGTTTTGACCCGATGGCTCGAAAACTGGAAATCGTGTTTAGGATCTCCAACCGTAAAGATGAAGATAGGTGGAGTTTGCTTCGATAAGGTTTTAAATGTACCTTTTGAGGGTCGTTAAGCCCTTATTTGATCGTTTTTGTATCCGTTATTACTTAATATCGCTCCTTTTCACTTTTAGGTATCTTGAAGGCAAAATGCTGGAATGACACTTATTCGAACGAAAAGGCGCGAATATACGAAGAAAATGACCAAAGTCAAGAATCGAGACACTCAGTCTTTGAACTCGAACGGACGGCGTCAGGCACAAAATAGTGACACCGTCGGACAACTTTTGTGACGACTCAGTAGCGAAATTTCTCATTTACAAGTGACGGCTTCAGGTTTTAAAAGTGTAGGGCGTCACAACTCGGACGCCCTAGATTTGATCCGACGGCGTCGAAGATGAAGCCGACGGCGTCACAACCATAAGGTAACGCCGTCAAGTCGCAACATGCCAAGTAGTTGATCTTGTTTTGGCCATAACTTTTGCATACGAACTCGGATTCGTGTGATTCAAAAGCCCACGCGACCAGAACGAGAAAATCTAGAGTTTGGTGAAAAAATCATTGTGACGCCGTCACTCTTTAGGTGTGACGCCATCACCCTTTGCCGACAGAAAATCTGCCTATAAATATAACATTATAACTTCACTTTTTGTAAGCCCTAAACCCTAAGTCCGATTCTGGGGTTTAGGTAGGTGTTTTTTCAGCAACTTAAAGGGTTCCAAACACTCCATAAACATCGTGTAATGGTTTGTTTGTTAATCCAATCCTATGTTATGTCTTCAATTATCATAATTGTTGCTTGCTCTTCATTAATTATGCTTGGCTAATTCACATAGTGTTTGCTTATGGTTGTATGAAACTTGTATATAATTAATTAGATCTTATTGATTTCTTAGTGATGCTTGTGTCTATCTTCATCATTAGGGGTGTGACAATTTCAATGAGTCTAATTGGTTTAGTTTATAATTCTTGCATTCTACCGCCTCTTGTTTAATTGGTTGTCGATTAGATTAAGGAAAACTTGCTTCAATCGTTGGGTTGTGAGCTTGAACGCCTTAAATAGTGATCTATAGCCCCAGAGTGCACTAGTTGGCTTTCATTGTATTTATTGCGTGAGTTTAGGCTCATAGAATTAGGGACCATTGGCACCTCCCTATGAATAAAACATGGAATATACGCACCAATTAAAACAAGGATGTGACAATTCAAGAGATAGAATCGATAGCTAGCAAGGAGTAATACATCATAAGTAGATACGCTCAATGCCCTGGTAGACCCATAATTTAGTTAGTATCTTTTGGGATAGTTGACTAGCAACTAATTCCACCCTCCTCTCCAAAACGAGATATTTTAATTCATAAAATATAAAAATACAAAAATAATCATCCTCACCTTTAGACTTAAATAGACATACACTTCAAATTAACGACACTATTCTCCTAGAGAACGATATCAATACCCGTGGCTTACCCTAATACTACACTACGATTTAGGTTCATCGCCTAGGGTGTTATAAAACTTGCTCGATTTAAAAGGAATTCCTTTGACCCCGAACGCCTGCGTAAGCGTATCAAGTTTTTGGCCACGGGGAATAGTTATTGTTTAGGCTTGATTTCTATCTCGCTTAGGTCTACTCACAAGATTCCTATCAAGTGATATTTTTTTCTTTTATTAGCTTCCTTGTAGTCTATCCCCTCTTTGTGCCTTTGTTCGTAAAACTTGTCCATCGACTCTTCCGCTCACCATTATGGAGAACGCGAATCCACTATATCTGCGATTAGGTTTTTTCATAAAGAATTATGATATTACTAAAGCGGATTATTCAAGATGGTGGGAAGAAAGTAACCAAGTCCATAAACCTTTGAGGTTTCACCATTCCATCAAGCCCACAAAACACCTCATCTAGTGAAACCTATGCTTCGTATGAGCCTTCACCTAGGATAGACTTTCGTGAACAACCTCCATGTTTAGAAACTATTTTTAGTAATTCCCTTTGGAGAACTGACCAAATTTGTGAAAATATTATGGTAAGCAACTAAGCATTAAACCATAAGTTGGATCAATTACTAGATTTGGTTTCATCACGACCGAAGGAAATAATACATGATGAGCATATAGATGATGTAGATGTGATTGAGGATAAGGTGAAAAGTCTAGACCCACTAGGTATCCCACAAGTCCCACCATCATTTAAGGCATACACATCGCACGTGACTTACCCGGAAGTAGTAGAAGAGACTTTAGGAATCCCGATGGAGGTAGAACATTTGAACCAAACGCAACTAGAGAATATAGGTTTGAATACTTGTAGTTTTAGTTTTACTAATAGTTCTGGGGGATTTCCTAGTGTTGATGAACCGAACCTCAACCTTTACATCTAGGAGACAAAAGAGGAACCGACCCACCCATCAACCAATTTAGTCCGGGTAGTTTTAGGATGAAGGAAGCCATTCACACACCCTTCACCTCACGTGGAAAATCGCCACCCTAAGGGCCAGATCGCTACTATCACCCGCACTTAAACTTAAGTGTAGGGAAAACTTCCCTTTATCTCGTTAAATAAGGGTAGAGTCGCTCGTGACTCGAACAAAAACAAGCGCTTCGGGAGGCAACCCATGTGTATTTGTTTTTCATTTTTATTTGTGTGTCGATATCTTTTATTGATTGTTTATTCTCATGTTTGAATTTGTAAAAATGCTTTATTTTTTCTTTAACTTCGTCTTAATTACATATCAAGGTATTTTACATAAGGGATAAGTGTAGGGAGGATTACACACGTTTTAAAAGTTACGTGAACATGAGAATTACAATTATTTAAAAGATATACATGTGTGTTTGTTCGAGTCAAATGCTTGTATCGAGTCATAATGGATGTTTTGCAGGAAATTTTTCCAGATTTTAAAGATAAAAATGTTCCAGATTTTTTTCCATAAAACCGCATACCAGCTTTGTCAGGATAACTGACGTCGCCAGATCGCAACTCGACGGCGTCGGGAGGAGCGTAAAATGTTTTCTAACTTTTTCTCGTTTTCGTGTTACTTATAAATTTTGGAATTTTCCGTGTCTTAATTTTCTAGAAAATCAGAAACATCCATTCCACAAGCATTATATCTTATTTAAGTCCGGAATTACATCTTGTTGTGATTTTTCTTTGTTCGGTTTGATGCTTTGGGTTGTTTGTTTTCTTAAAGTGTGCAGGTTTTATTTATCAAAAATAAGATACATAAGATTTGATGGAGCTTTTCACGCATACATTCTTCTTGGAAAAGATTTAACCACTACTTCACACGGATCCTACCGAGCTAATCAGGGGAGTACTAGTTTCTATCATCTTTTATTACCTTCCGTTATCATAACTTTGATACTTTCGAGGAACATTGGGGACAATGTTCAGTTTAAGTGTAGGGAGGGAAAATAAAACGGTAACTTTGAAACTATGCTTATCCTTGACTATTTGCTTTGTCCAATTGCATTTGTGTAATAAACCATGAGAAAATGTCGGTTAGGGTAATTTTGGCACCAAATTTAAAAAATTTCATGACATATAGGAGTGGGCCATTAGTCTTAATAAAACGTCTCATGGATAGGAAGTTATATGACTAGCACAAAAACCCTTTACCACTTAAATTCCACCCAAAATGTGAGGATCGCCCTTAGATTAGTAGGAATTAAAGCATTCATCTTTAATGCTTAGTGTGTGAACCGGTAGTATAATAGATTCTAGAACTTGTTTTGTGATGCATCCCGAGATTGCTAGTAAGACTACACTTGTGTAGTTAGGAATAACTAAATGATAAGAGGCATTAGGATTACCCTCGTTTGATATCCGTAATATAATTACTTCTTCCACATCGGTTGAGTAATTCCCCACACCTTATGCTTTTACTCATCTTTAGTACACGATACCCTAGTTAACCCCTCGAGCCTATCCTTTTCGCGGTTCTCGTGATGTTTCGGTTTTCCGAATATCAATGAAGAGCATTGTTTACACCCCACCCCAAATGTACACCCAAATCACCTTAGCCTACCTTGTATGCACTCACTTTAGTGCATTATTGTTATCACCCTAAAACCCTTAGTTCAATTATCTAGTTGCTTGCATAAGTTGCTAAGTCGAGTCATATCCTTTGTATACAGTTTTAGGACGATTGGGACTCATGGGAAAAGTTAAATTTTATGAAATGACGGGGAAGGGAACGTTAAATTCAAATTCCATTTATTTGCGTAATAATGTACTCCAAGTGTTTTGATCTTTTCAATTCGGGTCAAATTAGTGTTAGAGTAATAAAAACTCAAGTGTTGGATGTGCCTATAAATCCCTATCATTTTGATGTTACCGTAGAGGATGGTAGAGTAAAAGTGTATTAAAAAAAAAAAAAAAAAAAAAAAAAAAAAAATACTGGCTACCATCCTACATTTATCTTTAATTTATGTTTGTTTGTTTCAGTTATCTAGAGTCTAGAGTGTCGAGTCTTGGCTTAGCAACGCCATTCTTCGCGTTCTTGTAACATAAAGATTTTTGACTTGCCACCACTAAATAGCCTATCCCACCAAACCCTTTGTTTTCCTACCGTAAGCCTAACATTACAACCCTTTAAAAGACCTTTTTGATAGTCTTTCCTAGGTGCTTACGCCAAAGCGATGGAGGTTTGATCTAGTCTCAAGCCTATGGTAATCTATGTACTAGGACCGGTTAATGAGTGTTTATCTTCCATTTCCAACTTGTTATATTTCATATACACTCGAGAGATGTGAGTATCCAAACACCCCATGTGAGGTGCTAGTATGTAATTTTCGTGCTTGTTATGACTTTTGCGGGGCTTATATGTGTTGTGGATTATTCCAAACCAATGCTTCATGACCCCTAACTTATAAATTAATTGGCTAAAAGCACATTTGCTTGAGGACAAGCAAATACCAAGTGTAGGGATATTTGATAAGGTTTTAAAATGTACCTTTTTGAGGGGTCGTTTAAGCCCTTTGTTAATACAAATAAGCCGTAAAAACGTTTATTTATATTTTACGATCTTCTAATGTTTTGTCGATAACAAACGTAAAATCATATTAACGAAACAAATGAAATACGTAAATTGTTTGAACTAATAGTTTCTAACATATTCATATTTTCACATAAAACACTAAAACAAGTGTAAGTGATTTTATGATTTAAGTAATACATATGTACAACAACTAGTGTTTACATATTTGGATAAAATATACACATAACTAGTATGTAGTATATTGGGTAATATAAATGGGTAGAAACTTAAGTATCATAATCCATTGGGCAAATACATTGAATGTAGTTGGGTACAACCCAAAGCCCATAACCCATGGATCTTGACCCATAACCCATTGCATGACATCATGCTTATATCATACATGGATAATATCCATAACCCATGGATCAACCCATACCCAGTGACTAAGTGCATTGCACTCAAAGATACATTGTATCTAGCCAAAGATCCATGGTTCAACCCATGACCCATAACCAAAATACCCATGGGCAAGAGGAGATGCCCACGGATCCCTAGCTTTGTGCTAGCCGGATCCCTTGTGGTAGGGATCCGTGGGATCCGGGAACGAGAGGATTTTTCCTCTATAAATAGTGAGCCATTTCTTCATTATTTCTTATCCCTTTCCAACACACTTTCTCCCCGAGTTAAATCTACTAACTTTAGATCCAAGAGATCTATGTTTGTAGTTTTGTTTTGTGTGATCTTTAGGTTCCTCTTAAAGGCAAGATCACCACCTTTGAAGTCGAGCAAGCTCAAGTCCATGAGTTGCCATGCTTCCTCATCATCAAGGCTACTGAAGTCTTCTTGTTGATGATTCCTTTCTTTCTTCAAAGAAGTGTAGTGTTGAAGACATTAGTGAAAGATGTCTCAAGTGTCAAGACGAAGATATTAGTGAAGGGTATCTATCATCTATAGCATAAGCACTTGTGGTAGGTGCTTAGAAGTCAAGACAAGAAGCATTAGTGAAAGGTGCTTAGAAGTCAAGACTTGAAGCATTAGTGAAAGGTGCTTAGAAGTGAAGACACAAGACAGGTGTCTTGTAGATCTAGTCAAAGGCATTAGTGAAAGGTGCCTTAGATGTACATTCGATATGGTGTGTTTCGATGTACTAGATAGACTAGCATTAGATCCAAGGATATTGATGTCCTTAATGATGTTGTAAAGGAGTATATCTCCTTTGGGATTAGTCGTTGGTGTAGTGTGGTAGTAGTTCCTTCATTGCAATGGAACTAGGTGCTTAGCCTAGTACCTAATAAAGGGTAGGCGACGCCAGGAAGGTGTAGTTCACCTTGGAGTGAAAGAACTAGGTACTTAGCCTAGTACCTTATAAAGGGTAGGCGACATTGTGTAGGTGTGGTTCACCTTGGTGTGAAAGAACCCGTGGTTAGCCTAGCACCGGAAAAAGGGTAGGCGACGCCAGTGAAGGCTTCTCCGCCATAAGGAGATTGGTGTAGTGTTTACAAACTCTCGAGTAGGTGACTCGGGAGTGGAGTAGGGCAAGGAAGGTGTCCTTGTAGCCGAACCACTATAAATACTCGCGTTGTGGTTTTGTGCTTCTTACTCTTATCTCTTCATTACATATCTTTATATGCTTGTTTATCAACATCCAACACACACAACCAAATAGATTGACATAAGTCTATCTAAATAGTTTAAAAGGAAGTTTTAATTGGTAAAACTATTCAATCCCCCCTTCTAGTTTTCCACACCCTTATTTGATCGTTTTTGTATCCATTATTACTTAATATCGTTCCTTTTCACTTTTTAGGTATCTTGAAGGCAAAATGCTGGAATGACACTTATTCGGACGAAAAGACGCGAATATACGAAGAAAATGGCCAAAGTCAAGAATCGAGACACTCAGTCTTTGAACCCGAAGGGACGGCGTCAGCATAAAATAGTGATGCCGTCGGACAACTTTTGTGACTACGGAGCCAAATTGCTCATTTACAAGTGACGGCTTTAGGTTTTAAAAGAGTAGGCGTCACAACCTGACGCCCTAGATTTGATCCGACGACGGCGAGAAGATGAAGCCGACGGCCACAACCATAAGGTGACGCCACAAGCCGCAACATCTTGCTGGTAAACGACATCGTTTTGGCCATAACTTTTGCATACGAACTCGGATTCGTGTGATTCAAAAGCCCACGCGATCAAAAAGAGAAAATCTACAGTTTGGTGAAAAAATCGTTGTGACGCCATCAACCTTTGCTGACAGAAAATCTGCCTATAAATATAACATTATAACTTCACTTTTTGTAAGCCCTAAACCCTAAGTCCGATTATGGGGTTTAGGTAGGTGTTTTTCCAGCAACTTAAAGGGTTCCAAACACTCTATAAACATCGTGTAATGGTTTGTTTGTTAATCCAATCCTATGTTATGTCTTCAATTATCATAATTATTGCTTGCTCTTCATTAATTATGCTTGGCTAATTCACCTAGTGTTTGCTTATGGTTGTATGAAACTTGTATATAATTAATTAGATCTTATTGATTTCTTAGTGATGCTTGTGTCTATCTTCATCATTAGGGGTGTGACAATTTCAATGAGTCTAATTGGTTTAGTTTATAATTCTTGCATTCTACTGTCTCTTGTTTAATTGGTTGTCGCATTAGATTAAGGAAAACTTGCTTCAATCGTTGGGTTATGAGCTTGAACGCCTTAAATAGTAATCTATAGCCCCAGAGTGCACTAGTTGGCTTCGTTGTATTTATTGCGTGAGTTTAGGCTCATAGAATTAGGGACCGCTGGCACCTCCCTATGAATAAAACATGGAATACACGCACCAATTAAAACAAGGATGTGACAATCAAGAGATAGAATTGGATAGCTAGCAAGGAGTAATACATCATAAGTAGATACGCTTCACGTTCTGGTAGACCCATAATTTAGTTAGTATCTTTTGGGATAGTTGACTAGCAACTAATTCCACCCTCCTCCAAAACCGAGATATTTTAATTCATAAAATATAAAAATACAAAAATAATCATCCCTCACCTTTAGACTTAAATAGACTTACACTTCAGCCTAACGACACTATTCCCTTAGAGAACGATATCAATACCCGTGGCTTACCCTAATACTACACTATAGCGATTAGGTTCACTGCCTACGGTGTTATAAAACTTGCTCGACGAAAAGGAAGTTCCTTTGACCCCGAACGCGTTGCGTAATCGTATCAGCTTCGTTCACGTTTCAAGAGGTTGCCTTAACTTGGTGGAATAATTACCTGAAGTTTGCAGGCATTGATGCTGCTTATGCCATGCCTTGGGAAGAATTCAAGGATATGGTGCTCAAGAATTATTGCCCTCGCAATGAGGTCAAAAAGCTGGAGAATGAGTTCTGGAATCTCAAGGTGAAGGGTACTGATATGGCATTCTACAACCAACGTTTCCAAGAGTTAGCCTTGCTATGTCCGGAGATGGTACCAACTGAAACTCGCTTGATAAAGCGATACATCGGAGGGTTACCTCCATCTATCAAGGAAATGTGACTACCTCCAAGGCCCGACCTTCACGAGACTATTGAAGTGTCAAAAAGTTAATGGATCAAGTGATCGAGGATGTCACAAGCAGATAACAACAAGCGTATGGAGTGATAACTCCAAAGACAACAACAACAATCAAAACAAGAGGCAAGAGGTAGCTAAGGTCCGCTCTGCCGAAGCAGAAGAGAAGAAGGGTTATGAGGGGAAGCACCCTTTGTGCAACCGCTGTAAACTCCACCACAGTGGTCAGTGTAATGTGAAATGTCGCAACTGCAACAAGATTGGGCACATGGCTAAAGACTGCAAGTCAAAGGATCTTGCTAACATAACTTGCTTCGGGTGTGGAGAACGAGGACACTACAAGAATGAGTGTCCCAATCCAAGGAATCAGAATGGAAACACCTAGATTGAACCAGCCCGAGGAAGAGCTTATTTCCTTGGAGAAAAAGAAGAGTGTCAAGATCAACTTCAACATTATCTAAACTGACGACAACAAAGAAGTTATCCGCTTTCTTAGATCTTAATCCTTTAAGTTTTCTATCCATTGTACGATGTTTTGTAATCGCGATGTATTCTAAATATTCCGCTTAATGAATCTTTTATCTTTTGTTTACTTATCGCCTCATCTCTTCTTGAATGACTAGCCCCTCTTCCATGTCACGTTTTAAGTATATATACTCACATCTCGTCACCATATCAACCTCGACGATTCTCGCATCTTAAACTACGAGGACGTAGTTTCTTTTAAGGGGTAGGTACTGTAACCACTCGTAAATTTCCCTACCGATTTTTCGCGACTATATTTTTTTTCTTTCTTTTCTTACGTTTCGATCTATAATCAAGACCAGTTATGGCTAAAATATAAAAGAAAACATGAAAAATATAAACGAATTAATGAAATCGGAAATTATACCATCGTGTCAGTTTATTTAAAACGTGTCTAAAAATATAAGTATTATATTTTTCCTATTTGAAATTATACTTTTACGAATTAAACAGCGGGACACGAAATACACTTAATACCAAATAAATACTCAAAATATGAAATAACTACAATTTTACGAAATACTAACAATTAAAATAAAATCTACCCTAACCCATGTGAAAACCCACGCCCCCCCCCTTATCATCTCTTTTCTTTTTTCTGTTTTTCCTCAGAAACCAGCCCCCACTTCTGCTTCTCCCACTTCACCTCCAAAATCGCCTCTCTCTCTCTCTCTACCTTCACCATACACGCTCCTCCATCTTTCCCAAAAAGAGAAACCTTCCAAACTACTTCCCCCACCTCCAAGGACAACCTTAACTAAATATTGATCTGACTTTTGGATTTTGCCACGGGAGAGAATCGACAAAAACCAAGGTCCACATCAATTTTCTTATCCCTATGGGTTGCGGTTGAAGACAAAGTCGAGAAGAGACAAGGGAGAGCCTGAGCATCAAAGTGATACTATTCAAAGAAAAGCTTCTACCTCCTTACAAAGGTCAAAATTGCAAGTCAAACCACCCATTTTTACTCCTTTAAACGCCCCACCGATTCACAGGATTGATACCACAACTCACAAGAAAAAGAAAAGCTAACAAGAGTGTTTTGAGTGCTTGGTGGTTCCCGTGGATTCGAGCTTGGTAGATTGGTGTTGAGTTTTGTTGGTTTTCTTCTCTGATCGATTCCTCCATTTGTAAGGTTACATTTGAATCTTTCTTGTCCATTATTGATACGATCCTAGTTAAGATGTTGGTTAATTTATTTTGTTTAGTTTAGCTCTTGTTTTCCTTTTGACCCAAGTTCGAACCCCCCTGCTGCCCCTTCTTGCGATACCACCACCACCAAGAGGTCTCGGGTTCGAGCCTCGGTGTGGCCAAGATGCGTTCTATTTGTTTTGCAATCTTGTGTTAAATATTGAAGTGATTAAAACTTTGCTAGTTTCCCACTTTGAGATGTTACTGCATAAACAGAATGAGTATAAACACCTTATGAAAAATAAAATTACTTTCTTCCTCTAGAACATGGGTTGATAAAATTTAATTTGTAAAACTTGTTTGATATTGGGCTTGTGTTTATGAGCTAGTGCTGAGGCCCGACGGGCCATAAAGTAATTATTTTCCTTTTGGGCTGAAGCCCACTCTTATTACTAATGGGTGTGTTTGAGTACATAATACACTAAACAAAGCTTTCCAAACATTTTACTTCCATAAACATAGGCTTAATAATAACAAAGTTTATAACAAATGGTGTCATATAATGTATACTCAGGTTTGTGATGCATATTGAGTCAAGTTACTCATTTTCGTCGCCTATCTCGCGCCTGCTCACGACTCACTGCTCACTGCTCCCGACTCATTATTTCGACATAAACTCATTCGCTAAACATATTTTATAATCACTAAACCTATAACTCTAAGTCAAGTATCAACTTATAAGAAAATATAAATTGCGTCATACCTTAAGCTTATTTAACATACTTTATAAACATATTCTAAAAACGGATAATAAAATATAATCTAACTCTTAATCTTGAATCATTAGTTAATACTAAACGAAGTTTGTTTTAAGACAACAACGGTTTGTTATTAATTATGAAACCTAGTCGCCGCATAAAATTTAAAACATATATATACGGGTCATACCCAATTTTCTAAAAACTATTATAACTTATAAACGTAACTTATTTTTATTTAAACTTTTATAATCTTCTTATTAACTAATGATAGTTATATATAAATATATATATATATATATATATATACTTTGAGCGAAATTTCTATAATTTAAATACGCTTACTATTTATATGTGATATTTTCCAGACATTGTCTTCCTGTTACCTCACGAACCAAAGACTTATCGTTTGTGATACTTTTTATACTTAAGCACTTTTGAAAGCCAATGATAGCCAATAATTTGCCAAAACTACTTAAACTTAAATGTTGTCACCCAAGCAAACAACAACATTTAATATTTATAAAGTTTTATTAAACTTGATCGAGTCTTAAACATTAATAAAGACTAAGTCGTCAGACTAATCTAGGTTGCGTGTTGGAGATACTTGTTACTTGATCTCTTTGTGCCTTATTCACCGAACTCGCTAAGGTGAGTTTATAGCCACACTTTTACTTTTATTACTTGCTTTATAAAACTATGGGGTGAGAAACATGCAAACTCTTTTCGGACCGAACCGAAAACACTATTACGTGAAACAACCTTGAATCCCAACTATGCTACCGTTAGTTCCCTTTGGGGAGGCGCGATTGTTATGAATAGATCTATTGGGATGACACCCTGCTCGAGTTTGACCGGATAGGCAAACGTCGGGCGATATCATATCGTATTGATTGAGTGTACTTTGAAATACACTTCTGGGCTTTTATTTATCATGCTTCTAGATGCATGCACACCGTCGTAGTTTCGTCGCATGAACTTGGTATTAGCGTAATAGCCTTTTTGCATATAGTGTCATTCACGGAGATGTTATATGTGCAACCGTGGTCCAACTTGAAAACTTGATTACTTAAACCTATGAACTCACCAACCTTTGTGTTGACATTTTAGCATGTTTTTCTCGTGTTTACTTATTGGCGTGGCAATGGAAAAGGCATTCATCAAGACGGCATCCAAGTATTTCTAATCATATTTAATACAACTTTTAATGGGACAACATATACTTTTATGGGCTTTACTCCGCACTTTGAAACAATGTCAGAAACTATTTCTTAAATCAATCTATATTTTGAAAATGGAATAGAATTTCCATTCTTTATTACCTTGTATTGTGTATATTGATTTAGTAGCACCCCATGACCCGAACGCTTCCGCTGTGAAATTTTGGGGGTGTTACATAGAATGCCATGCGTAAGTATTAGTAGTTAAATAGTCAACATGTGATTATAGAAATATGAATAGAAATTATAGATAGAAATAGTTGAAACTTATATGTCATAGTGTTTAACTTTTCAGTTCAGCAGAAATGACAAGCATTAAAGAGAATTCAGAAATGGATACACGAATCAATGAATAAGAAGGAGGACTAATCAGCAATGCAGTTATAGCAAAAATAAAAGGGTTGGTATCGGGTGAAGTCGCTCGGGCATTAGAAACATTAGCTCCAACACTCCTCAATAAAGTTACGTAAACTATTAATCAGACAATGAGCAATGAATTTGATAAAAGAAAAGAAGATGCATCGATAAAGAATATAACAGGAAATACTTACAGGACATGTAAACTTCTAGAAATTCATGATGAACGGAAGTTTATAATTAGTTACAGATGGGCTCCGAGAGCAGATGTGGAAAGAATTAGGAGAGAATTTATGAAGATGAACCAAACGACAAAGATAGTTAGTGAGCTTACTAGTCTATTCATGGATCAAGCTTGGTTTTGTCTTGAATATGTTAAAGACGACGAAAAGTTGATGGAACAATACAAAGAAGCGTTGAGGATGGATATTCGAGAGTTTGTTGCTACACGTACTTATCGAAACCTTAGTAAATTAGTAAATGCAGCTCTTGATCGAGAACAAGAAACTCATAGAAATGTACCTAGTCTTTAGAAAAAAAAAACATATAATAAGAAGGATCGGGTCACGATAGGTAAGCCGACGAGGGTTTGTGAAATATCTCGTGGAATTGGTCATGATAGTAGAGATTGCCCACGAGCGAGACCCGCAAAACAACCCGAAAGGCAGACCCATAATACAGACAGCAGGGAATCGAGCAATGCAAAAGCTAGGTGTCATACGTACATGATGTCAGTAGAAGAAGTTAAGCATGAAACTGGTAAAGGCTCAGGTACTTTAAGTATATGTTTTAGTTATATAGATTTATAATTATTAGAAATAAAACTAGTTCTAGTGTTAGAATAAGCACAATAGGGGAGACTTATTAGATATGCATAAATTAAGCAGAATAGTTTCACGAGGATGTTCGTGAGTACACGAACAATTTCAGTGTGGGAGAGTTGTAACACCCCGACTTTTATATGTTTTAAAAATAGAATTATATATTCCTATTATAAAAGTAGAAAGGTCTTTATGTTTGTATTTTATAACGGTAAGGACTTAGAATGCATAATGGTTAGCAAAAAGGACTATCGGTGTAAAAGACTTAACGACATGGACTAACCTTGCCAAATTACGAAACTTATTAGATAAGTGATAACGTTAAATAGTCCTGAATATTAAGTGTTAATTTCCCCCGATAATGCTTGTAATTTATATCATTTATATGGATTTACGCTTGTTTTCCATTGTTCTCCACTTTCAGGTAAATTACGAGCATTGAGCTAAACAGGACGCCGAACCGGAGAATTATCTAAAGATTTATCACAAGATGTTATTTTGAAGAAGTTACGGCGAACTCGCCTCTCACATTACCCGTAACTATTGCGTGACTCGTAAAACCAACTTATCATAAGGTTACGGCGAACTCTTCTCAAAGGTTACGACGTAACTACATTAGGTCAAATGAGGTTCCACGCCGTTGTTACTTTACGCCGTAACTCATGCATCTCTTACGACGAATCGAGTTTATTGAATACTACGGCAGAACCACTCATTAGGTTACGCCGTAACCAGCAGATCTAGTGCATTATACGAGGAAATAGAAGGTTACGACGTAACTCTTATATTAGTTACACCGTAACCCGGATCCGCCTATAAATACCCCACTAATTCCAACATTTCTATTCATTCTATTCCACACACAATACTCGAGAACGTGGGAAAAAGCTCAAGGCAGGTCTAGAGGAACATACGGAGTCGCCTCCAAGGAGAAATCACCCCCACGATAAGCATTAGCGCTTTTATATTTCTTTTACTTTCAATTCATGTATTTCATACCTTTGAATATTGAATTGGCTTGCATGATTAATATGAGCGGCTAAGCACCTTTTGGTGCCGCCTAGTTATGATTCCTTAATTGTTTTGTTTGCGCTTACTTTATTTCCGCACAATTATTTCTAAGTGTATGCATGCATAGTTTATTGGTAGCTACCCTTGGTTCGTAGTTTTGAATGGCGATAGAGGCCAATTGCCTAGAGATATGACCAACCCACCCTAGGTGAGCGGACTAAGATGGACGGGTAAGATATGACCAATCGATGACCCTTTCTACTTGTGCGATTTGACCAACCGATCACCTATCGCTTGGATGAACTTAAGAATTAGGGGTGCGTGTCTAAGTTCCTAACGGTCTGGCATTCACTATTATAAATCTAGCATGTAGCGGTACTTAATGACTTGGCTTAGGGGACCAGGAACAACAGGACTTATGAGGGACACATGACTTCTCCGTGGTGGCATCTTTGTCGATAGGTTAGGGCGAATTAACCAAATGTTGTCCTCTCGACTTTGACCCCACCAAGTAATTGGAAGTAAGTGAGCGTAGACATAACTAGCTAGGAGGATTAACTAGGTTAGCACCACTCCCTCTATTGATTTCCTTCATCCTTTATTAGCTTTTATTTGCTTTATTTTATTCTCGCTTAGTAGTTTAATTAATCAAATCCATATCGAAACCATTATTATTCTCGTGACACCTAGACTTAGTAATAATCCATCACACATAGCTCTTGGAACGACCTCGGCTTTACCGACACTACACTACACACGACCGGGTACACTGCCCGTTAGTACACTAGGGTAGACCATAGGCATAACGAGACACTACAAATATTAAGACCTCGTCAGTAAAACCTGCATCAAGTTTTTGGCGCCGCCACCGGGGAGTTATTTTAGGATTGATATTAAGTCTTTCATTTCATTTTAAACTTTTTTCACTATCATATTTCAAGTTTTCAGGTACCATGGAAGTTGTTAACATTGATGACCTAACTCTTGAGGAATATTTGGCATTAACAAGAGAAGAACAAGGACCAGGGATTGTTAGGCCAGCTATAGCAGAAGATGCTCAATTCGAAATCAAACCTCAATTCATGAGGGAATTACGTGCAAATCCCTTCTGTGGAAGTATCACCGATGATGCCCATGAACATGTAGACAACGTCAAGTACATTGTCAGCCTATTCAAGATTCCTAAAGTCTCACACTATGCTATAATATTACGAGTATTCCCTATTTCTCTTACGGAGCCGCAAAAGATGGGTTGATCGACACCGCTGGGACCGCCAACACTTGGCCTATCTTAAAAAGTGTTTCATTCGAGATATTGTCCTCCATCAAAGACGGCTAAGCAATTGGAAGAAATCCATAACTTCAAGCAAGAGGGTGATGAAACGTTATACCAAGCTTGGGAAAGATACAACGAATTGTTATATAAATGCCCTACTCATGATCTCAACACCAACAAAGGTGAACGCCTTCTACAAGGGTCCGAACATCTCCTCAAGATAAATGATTGATTCTCAAGGCCGATTCTAGTATGACACCCACTGCTTTAGAAACTATTCAAAATGGCGCACCACTCTCACAAATGGCACAATGGAGGGAGCAACCGAAGTAAGAATGGAGATATGGAAGGCCTAGTAGCAATAAAAAAACAAATTAGAAAGCCTTGGAAGAGAAATGAAGAAGCTCAAGGCAAATGTGCATTCCATTCAAGTAGAGCAAAATGGGACTCCACCTTCTAAAGAATGTTCCTCCAACGAAGAAGTTAAAAGGATCAGAGAAGTTAAATATGGAAGAGAATCCCCTTTCAACAACAACAATAATAACCGGCCCAGATATCAAGAAAAATCCCTGGGTTCTACACAAGAATCAACAACAATCCTCCCAAACCTAGCCTTGAAGAAATAATGCACAGGTACATCGAAGAATCTACGAAAAAGGGAGATAAACTCAAGGAATGGATGGTCAAGGTGAAGGAGGACACCAATATGAACTGCAGAACCAAGATGTCATGATTAAAACCTCGAAACACAAATTGGGCAATTGGCTAAAAACCTTGAAACAAGTAATGCTAAAGCCATTTCCTGCAAGGCCATATTTGCGCAAGATAAAGCAAAGAAAGAGCAGTTCACATCCTCTATCACTAATGATCTTTTCGGGATTAACTACCTAAGAGAGGATGATAAATCAGAAGACGACGAGGTCTTGCCAAGCCAACTTCCTGAAAAGCAGCAATACCAAGAAAGTTTTCTTCTCCCATGCACTATTGGTAACATTAAGATTCCCGCATTAGCTGATTTAGGGGCCGGGGTAAACCTTATCTCTACCACTTTATTTGAAAAAATCAAACTTACAAATTTAAAAGAAACAACTATTATGATAGAAATGGCTGATTCCTCTAAATGCGTCGAGGGAATTGTGAATAATGTGCTTTTAAAATTGGAAAATTTTCTTCCCAACCGATTTTGTGGTTATTGACATGGGAAGCGGGAGGCTTACAACTTAATTGTTGAAGACCTTTTCCGCCACTTGTAGGGCCCAGATTAAAGTTTTGGAAAAACAAATTTCTTTGGGAACTGAAAATGAACGAATAACTTTTAGTATGAAAGAGCATTTAAAACCAAAAATTGAATGTTCAAATAATGTTAATGTTGTTAATGTTCAATCGCTAGATCCCACTCCACACTCTAATCCTATTCCTGATGATAGTAGAGAGAATATTGATAATTGTAAGTAGAAACATGAAGAAATTATCAATAGCATTGAGGAGACTCCGGTTCCAAACAAACATTTTAGCAACTCGATGTCAACCAAGGATAGCGAATCGGTGGATGACATGGCCACCGCTTACTAGCCCTCAAAATGTGAAAGAAAGGCGAATGAATGGATATACCCTCATAAGGGAGAGAGACATTATATGGAATTAGCATTGGAAGATTGGTACAAAATAAGATTTGGGAACTCAAAATCCATGAGGGTCTGGTTAGCAAGATAAGTACAATAATCTCATCGACACGATAAACGGTGCAAGATCCAAGATCGGTATACTAGTAGTCTTATTATCAAGATAATGACCGGGAAAATCATGTGATAAATGGCTTTCCACATAAGTTTGGAACATATGGCATCAGTAATTCTACAAGGAAAAAAAGGATCGACAATTGGATGAATGAGTGCCAACGAGTGGTGGAAGTGGGCCGATCCAAAGGCCCCCATGAAGCCAAAGGGCTCGAGTCTAACTTAAAGATTCAGAATAAAGAAAGTGCTCTTCGGAGACAACCCGAATTATCCCTTTCTTTTGTTTTATTTCCATTTCTGTAGGGTTTTGTATTTTCTAACTATTTTTTGCAGGAAACGAGGAACTAATTGATGATGCAGTTGCTGATCTGAACAGAGTTACGGCGTAACTCTACGGCTTAACTCATCTTGGTGATTACGTCGTAACCAACCTTTTAGCAGCAGAGTTCTTGACGCATTACCAATTACGGCGTAATACCATCTCAGTGGTTACGTCGTAACCACTCGCTTTGTAGCTTATGACAGGTTTTGCCAGTTCTGGCGTAACTCCTCAAAAGAGTTACGACGTAACCTTCCTCTCGTTTAATTCTTTCATTTTAAAACACAATAACCTTGTATTAGTATTTTAAATGAACTTTGTAGGTGTGTTCTCAGAACCCTCACGAGACTTCACTCGTCCACTTGGGACACCAAGTGGTTTAAAACTTGTTGCATTCGCTAAATGCAACCGTGATTCCTAAGAAAGTGAGTTAGGTTTGTTTTTCGTTTTTCATTTTTACTTTTTAGAATTATGCTTGTTGGTATTGTGATTTCAGGGATTGAAGTTTGTTCATGATGCTTATATGAAGGCACGTCTCTTTTTCGAGGGCCTTCCTTCTTTATGGAGCAAATTTCAGGGAAGTTCTCGCCCTAATTCTACTTTTCTCTTCACCTTTATTTAATGCTTAGTACAAATGGGATTTTTTATAATTCAAGTGGGGGACGGGAGTAGAATTATCTCTTGAACATTATTTCGCCTCATTTTTCTAGTTTATTTTGAAAAATTATGCCATTTTAAAATTTTGACATGTTTTTCTTAACCTAACTAGATTAGACCTTAGCCGAACACATACAACCCTTGATATTATATGGTGAGATTAGCCTTATCCGCTTTCCTATATTTTACCCCAAATCCACCAAATTATGAGTGTGCTTAGAACTTGTAAACTTTAGAACTTGGCCTTTGCATCATTTCGAGACCATAGACGAGGTATGTTGAGTTAGCTCGATGTATTTGGAATTTTCGCTTTTAGAAGGCAATATTATAGGATTATCACCCAAACAACCACCATTGTGTGTCTATCGATTAGTCACCTCGACTTCTCGACCCCCATGTGAAAACCCTTTTGTTGCACTCATCTTTAGTGCAAGATACCCCTAGATACACCCTTCCGAGCCATTCCTTTCATTTTGTTTACCCAATATATTGTTTCGACACACCTATACACCTTAGCCTACCCCGTAGTCTTTATTTGTGATCGGAAGTCATCATTTGCCTAAGTTCAAGGTTCGAGTGGAAAGGTTCGAAATCACGCTTTCATCGACAACATTTCAAGATCATTGAAGACCCTCGAATTCCATTGTTCATCTCAGTGGGGATATTATGTTATGTGATCTCGTACTAAACCGTCAAGTTTTCTCACGCAAGGTGACCACTTGTGAATGGCCAACTCAGAAGAAACTTAAAACAGCTTAAGCACAAATGAAATGAAGATCGTGGAGTATAGGTTTTCCCGGTCGTTATGTCCCAAATGAGCTATGCAATGGATCACCAAACGATAGTGATCGAGAAATTTGAATGAAAGAGAGATCGATTTATTATAACTACGTAAATAGCCGATAATTACAAAGGCTTAAATGCAAATTAAAGAGGATTAAAAGATAAAAAATATTAAATAAACGCTATCACTATTTGCAAAATGATGTTTTTGATTTTATGTTTTTATAAAACTTAATTAAAAACTACGTAACGTACAAATAAAAATGTGAAACTTACACAATATTAATCCTAAAAATATGAAAATGATATTTTTACAATCCTAATGATAAAAGAAAATTATTAGAAAAAGAAAATTATTTTTACAACTATTTAATTAATTATTATTAATTAAAAAACTATTTTTAACTATTAAATAATTACCTAAAATACAAGAAAATATGAAATAAAGCTAGAAAAATAAAATTAAGACTTAGAAAAATCTAAAATATCAAAAGAGAATTTTCAAAACTATTTTTATATTTTTCTGATTATTTTTGTATTTTCTAGGAATTAAAAACTATTTAAAACTACTTAAATCACTTAAAAATACAAATTTAACTAAGAAAAATTTGGAAAAATATTTTTTTGTCTTTTTATATTTATCTTAACCTAAGAAAAATGAAAATTATTTTTGAAGCTTTTCTTAATTAATGGTATTAAAAGCTAATTAAAAGGCCTAAAACCGAATTAAATCAAGAAAATACTAAACTGACTTGGAAAAATCTGAAAATTCAAGTTAAGCCTAAAATAATGTTATGAAACTAGGAAAATGGAAAACAGTAGGTTGTGTACAAGAAAATGGGATCAGAGGTGGTGTGCTTATGAATAAAGACTGCAATAAGCCAAAAGCTACCAAATGGAGACCACATCAAATGAAGCTACACTAAGCTATAACTACCCAAAAGGAACCAATCTCAACTGCTTTACACCTCTAGATTGCAACTTGTTAAGATTTGATGATTTGAGTATATTGAGTAAAAACAGTTTTAAGGGTCTACTTTAAGCCCAAGAATAAGCACTCAAATAAGCTACAAATCAAATACCAAGCAATAGACCCTAAACAAGACCTGGCTAACTACTTGTGAACCAATTACCAACCCTAGACAAGCTCTTATGAGCCCTGTGCAAGCTTGCACAAAACTGAGAAAACTCAACTTATACGAGAATCAGGATGGGAATTAGGGCTTAAAAGAGAAGCTTGTTTGGAGCTTTTAAAAATTGACAAAATTATACAAAATGACAATAAGCAAGTAGACCAATTGAAGTTTTTAGAATGCGAGTTTCACTAAATATGGCTCAAAATGAAGCCATGAAAATCCTTTTCATTGGGTGAAAATCTCTTTTCACTTTCGACTTTTGCAAGCGCTTGAGATTATTTGACTTTCATGAACTTTGATTCCAATTTGTGGATGATTGTGATGAAATATGTTAAATGAAACTACGCAAGTTAGCTTTATGATTTTTGAACACAAAATAAGTTTTGAATTCCAAAATCCAAACAGTTAAGAAAGAAGATGATTAATGATTAGATTGACTTTGAGCTTTTGCGACACAAAATGAGACAGATATGATTCAATATGAGCTTAACAAACTTGAAACAACAAGAGACAACCACCGATTAGGCCTCTAAGATGTAAAGTGCAACAGATCCAAACACCTTGTATTAACTGCTTTTGAACTCAAACCGATCCAAACACCGATCCAAAGATGTAATTTTGATCAAACTAACTTTACTTAACCTAAACACAACTTAATTAATAGGTTTTAACTACTTGTAACAACAAGAACAGATTATGCTATGAAACTAGAAAATGACTTACACATGTCCTTAGCCACAATGGCTTGCCAACAATGGAACCAGAACCTCTAACCTATCTAAACCAATCCAATAAACTATAAATCACCCCATTTCCATGCTCTGCAACACCAAATTCCATTTCCATTACCCAATGATGAATCAGTTGACTTTTATTGACCAAACTCCATCTTTACTAGAAACTTAAAGACAAGCTTACAAAAAGCTATTCTAAGCTTATATAAGCTTATATGAGCTTATAAATAAGCTGCTAGAGATTTAAACATAAGAAATTGAAACTCAAATTTGCAACAGTGGACAAAAAACATGAAATGTGAACTAAAACTTGAATTGATTCTTGAAATAAGTTGCAATACACTTAAATACCTTTGTTTGATACAAATAAACTGGAAAATACAATTAAGAACTATTTAAGACATTATAAGCTTAAAAACGACATACACTTTTTGAAATAAACTAAGTACTACTTCTTGATGCTTCTTCTTCCTTCTTTTTATACACCAGACTCCTTCTCTCACCTCTCTCTTCAAATCCCACTAATAAAATTGGCCCTTGGATTGGTTGGAACCATCTTGGCCGTTTAATTGGTTTTGGCGCCAAAAGTGGTTTTTAACAGTGGGGGTGCTTGAGTGTTTAGGGGAAGAGCATTAAATGCAATTTGGAGGTTGTTGAGGAGGAGGGAACAAGGATGGAGTAGGGTGGCTGGAGGTGAGGGGGAGGGGACATGGTGGTCGGGGAAGACAGGAAAAGGGAGGGGTTTGGCGGTTTATTTAAACCATGGGTGGTTTCGGGTTGGGGTAACGGGTTGGATATTGGGATGGGTAAAAAGATTGGATTTGGGCTTGGGTTATTATAGGGGATCCGGTTTGGTTAAGCTTATAAAACACAAGGACCAAAAGTGTAATATCTGGAAATCCAAGGACCAAAGCTGTAAATTATGAAAAGTAATCCAAGGGCTTGTTTTGCCAACCTCTAATATTCCAAGGGACCAAATCTGCCAATTGTGAAATTCCAAGGACTAAACATGAACAATTTTAAAATCCAAGGATCAAAACTGTAATTTCTCAAAACTTTTGGATTTTTCACCAAAGGACTAAATATGACAATTTATGATTCCAAAAGGCCCTTTGGTGACTTTTTCTTTAAAATAAATGCCTAGGATCGATTTTGCCATTTTCTAAAAGTCGGGAGACCAAATCGCCAATTATGCAAACTTTGCTCGTTTTTCATCCGATTTTAGACATTTTGCATCCGAAACATATAAATGCAACTTTGAGATATTTTCGGTATTTTGATGCATTTCGAGCATTTTAAACGCTTTTGCGTCAGATTTAACCAAAATGATGAGTATTCACACACTCATCAATCCCCACACTAAACTATTGCTAGTCCCTAGCAATCTTTTGAGAAAACATAATGGATTTGAATCTCTTTACCAAAAGCCATTACTCGAGTAGCCAAATGTTTCAAATCAAGTAAGAACCATGGTACAACCGATAACCATGTGATTTTGAGCAAACCACCGCTTCCAACGGATTTGATTTGTCTTTACCGTGTCGCTTGCTCGGACTAGCCAACTCTTAGATAAATTATCAATATTATCTTTGGTGAGTGATTACCAATTATGGTTTTTCCATCGCCTTTACCACAAGCCATAAACTTGCGGCTAGCCAACTCTTCACTTTTAAGGATATGGTGAAATTTGAATACCATACAATTTTGGGCAAATTGCAAGTCACAACGGATTGAGATATCTTTACCAAGAGCCGCTTTGCTCGGATTAGCCAATCCTTTTGTTTATTAGACAAGGCGGATCGATAACCAATTGAGTAAGTGCAAAACACTTACTCCAAAAAATTTTGGCCAAAACGGGGAATTAGGTGGTATAATTAAATGATAAAATTCGTGAGAATTCCCCACACTAGAAATGAATATTGCCCTCAATATTCAAAGTACCGGTTATGCCGAAACAAAGAACGAAAAGGGAAATACTACGCCATTATTTAGCAAGATTTTTTTTTTTTTTTTTTATACAAGAGTGGGCATCTCCCCACACTAGGTGGTAGAAAGTAGAAAGAAGTCGAAATACGGGTGAAACCCATATGGCATGCTATTGCTTTTGATTACCGAGTCGCTAGCTTGACTCGATCCCGCATTCATTGGTTCATGGGGAAAGTTTGGAGATCCGGGACAATCACAGAGGAATGTCCTCTCCAAAATAATGCTTCAACCGATGACCATTCACTTTGAAGTTTGGACCATCGGGTTGAGATAACTCAATGGTTCTATATGGAAAGACTTTAGTGATGGTAAATGGTCCGCACTGTAGGATTTTAGTTTTCCCAGAAAATCTTCAATCTTGAGTTGAAAAGAAGGACTCGATCACCGACGCTGAAAATGCGGTTCTTGATTTTGAGTCATGAATCTTCTTTGTCTTTTCTTTGTAGATCAAAGAGTTCTCGTATGCTTGATCACGAGTTCATTTAATTCATTCGCTTGAACTTTCCGATGATCACCACGTCTGAATATCAAAGTTGGCATGTTTCAAGGCCCAAGATGCCTTGTGCTCGAAGCTCAACCGGTAGATGACATGCCTTCCC
>CM040244.1:198506485-198575090 GCA_022545495.1 Chrysanthemum lavandulifolium
TTCGTTTTCATTTTTTCTTTTAGAATTATGCTTGTCGGTATTGTGATTTCGTGGATTGAAGTTTGTTCATGATGCTTATATGAAGGCACGTCTCTTTTTCGTGGGCCTTCCTTCTTTATGGAGCAAATTTCAGGGAAGTTCTCGCTCTAATTCTACTTTTCTCTTCACCTTTATTTAATGCTTAGTACAAATGGGACTTTGTATAATTCAAGTGGGGGGACGGGAGTAGAATTATCTCTTGAACATTATTTCGCCCTCATTTTTCTAGTTTATTTTGAAAAATTATGCCATTTTTAAAATTTTGACATGTTTTTCTTAACCTAACTAGATTAGACCTTAGCCGAACACATACAACCCTTGATATTATATGGTGAGATTAGCCTTATCCGTTTCCTATATTTTACCCCAAATCCACCAAATTATGAGTGTCTTGGGTAGCTTGTAAACTTTAGAACTTGGCCTTTGCATCATTTCGAGACCATAGACGAGGTATGTTGAGTTAGCTTATGTTATTATTATGTTGAAAAAAATAGTTGTTATGATTATGTAAAGTGCAATGTTATAAGCATTGTAGTATGAGCTTTAGTATCGAGGAGGCCACCTCAGTCATATTTGAAGATTGGAGTTGGTAGTTATGCTAACAGTTGGAGAAAAGGTAGTGTGCCCATCACGACGTCCACTCATGACACATCTACCTTGAATTTCATGATCCGGTTTCTTGATTTCAAAGCTTAAACTTTGGGCGGACGGTAAGTGGTGATGACTTGGTTATAGATTTAGACTACCTGCTTGTTTTTTATTTTACACCATTTATATATCACATGTCTTATCCTACCCTTTAGTCATGAAGCGTGTCTAGGTGATGCAGCGAGCAATCTTTGGTGTCTTGGCCATGGATTTGGTCATGTATCATTGATTTTGTCCACTTCACGTGACATGTTAGTAATGACGAGTCACCCTTAACCTTTGTCGTGTCTACCCATATTGCCTTCGAGAATTGTTTAGCCCTTAACTCTAGTGGTGGAGATTTGTGTAACCGCCAAGCTTATGATAGAATACATGCTATGATCATGCGATTGAGTGATCACCCGAAATTGACACTTAGAATAGTTGAGAGATTTGAGTGTTTTGTTCCCTTCGTGAGGTGTTCGGCTTTGTTTTATTCTAGCATAAGGATTTGTAAACTCATATTTTCCGTGTTATGGGAGATATCTTTTAGGAATCTTTCTAATAAGGTCTACTGAGGGCAAGTAGAGTTCGTTGGGGGATATTTGATAACATCAAATAGTCACGAATATTAAGTGTCAATTTCCTCGATAATGCTTGTAATTTATATCATTTATATGGATTTAAGCTTGTTTTCTATTGTTTTCCACTTTCGTGTAAATTACGAGCATGGAGCTAAAGAGACGCGGAACCGGAGAATTATCTAAAGATTTATCACAAGATGTTATTTTGAAGAAGTTACGCAGAACTCGCTCTCACATTACGCCGTAACTATTGCCTCGACTCAAAAACCAACTTATCAAAAGGTTACGGCGTAACTCTTCTCAAAGGTTACGATGTAACTACATTAGGTCAAATGAGGTTACACGCCGTTATTTACACCATAAATACCGCATCTCTACGACGTAACCGAAGTTTATTGAAGACTACGTGTAACCACTCATTAGGTTACTACCAGAACAAAACAGATCTAGTGCATTATACGAGGAATAGAAGGTTACGACGTAACTCTTATATTAGTTACGCCGTAACCCGCATCAGCCTATAAATACCCGATGAATTCCAACATTTCTATTCATTCTATTCCACACACAATACTCTGAGAACGTGGGAAAAACTCAAGGCAGGTTTAGAGGAGCATACTGAGTTGCTCGCGGGAGAAATCACCCCACGATAAGCATTAGCGTTTATATTTCTTTACTTTCAATTCATGTATTTCGCACCTTTGAATATTGAATTGGTTTGCATGATTAATATGAGCTGGCTAAGCACCTTTTGTTTTGTTTCATGTTTACTTTACTCCGCACAATTATTTCTAAGTGTATGCATGCATAGTTTATTGGTAGCCACCCTTGGTTCGGTAGTTTTGAATGGCGATAGAGGCCAATTGCCTCAGGAGATATGACCAATGCACCCTAGGTGAGCGGATCGAGATGGAAGGGTAAGATATGACCAACTCGACGAATCTTTTCTACTTGTGCGATCCGACCAACCGATCACCTATCGCTTGGATGAACTTAAGAATTAGGGGTGGTCTAAGTTTCTAACGGTCGGGCATTCACTATTATAAATCTAGCATGTAGCGGTACTTAATGACTTGGCTTAGGGACCAGGAACAACAGGACTTATGAGGGACACATGACTTCTCTGTGGTGGCATCTTTGCCGATAGGTTAGGCGAATTGACCAAATGTCGTCCTCTCGACTTTGACCCCACCAAGTAATTGGAAGTAAGTAGACGAGACATAACTAGCTAGGAGGATTAACTAGGTTAGCACCACTCTCTCTATTGATTTCCTTCATCCTTTATTTGCTTTTATCCGCTTTATTTTATTACGCTTTAGTAGTTTAATTAATCAAATCACTATCGAAACCATTATTATTCTGTGACACCTAGACTTAGTAATAATCCATCACACATAGCTCTTGGGACGACCTCGGCTTTACCGATTACTACACTACACACGACCGGGTACACTGCCCGTTAGTGCACTAGGGTAGTCCATAGGTATAACGAGACACTATAAATATTAAGACTTGGTCAGTAAAACCTGCATCAATAAGCTTATATAACTTTCTTTAAGATGAAGTAAATTCAGATGTTACAAAAAACTAAACACGTATGGATATGTGTTTGTGGTACGTAGCTTCATAGAAACAGAGAGGAGGGAAAACTAGTAGTTCTTTCATTTTATCAAGAACTTATACAAGGATTTCTTCATGATTAAGGGTTTGTATCCTTGGTAAGTTGGTGTAATCTTAGAAGCCTCCTAAGTATTTGAAGTGATTCTTCATCAAAGGTGCTCGTAGGAAGCTTGTGGATCATTAAACAAGATTTAAAGGACTTACCGTTCTCAGCTCATGTTTCATGTAGGTACATGAAGGTAGGCGATGGGGCTTGTAGATAGCAAGTAGGAGTGCATTTTGGGAGATTAGCGGCTACGCTTGGGTATAGGTTACGAGCGACTCATTCAAGCACTTTGATCTTTCTTGTAATGCCCCACGTGTATTTTAAAGTCTAATGTTAGTGTTAAAACAATATATGGTTAGTTGTGAGTCGTTTTATTAGTCTACGAACAAGTAATGTAGTTATGGTCATATAAGGGGGTGTTTGGCATAAAGTCATTTTACTGTATTTGAAATCCGCCTTATCATTTGGATTAGAAACCTTAGGATGTTTCTCCATAGATTAAGCCATGCTTTTAAGTTGGAAACGGGCCAGAGACGCGAACAAATGGTAATTACCAAACCAAGCATCACATAGATCAGTAATCAATTTATTTGAATCTTAAACCGAATGAACCTAACAAAATTTAATCTTCAACCAATTTTCGATAATTTTCGAGCAATGTAAACATCAACAACCGCTCCAAATTCATTACAAATCTTCTAAAGATCTCCTTCATTCCAATTGTTAGGAAAATTAGTAACATAAAAGGTTATTGCAAACTGTTCCACTCCCCTTGCGTTATTGACATTGTGGAAAACTAGAAGGGGGGGTTGAATAGTTTTGCCGATTTTAAGTTAGTTTCAAAAACTTTAGATTCGATATTATGTGAAATCGTATGGATGGATAGAAAGTGTAAAGCAATAAGTAATGTAAGTAACGAAAGCAAGTAAAGTAAAGGATAGAAATGACACAACCGATTTATAGTGGTTCGGCTACAAGGACACCTTCCTTGCCCTACTTCACTCCCCGAGTCACCTACTCGAGAGTTCAAGCACTATGTCAACAAGCTCCTTCAAATTGGCGGAGAAGCCTCACAATTTCGTTTACATTTTTTCCGGTACAAAGCTAAATACCGAGTCCTTAACACGGATGACCAAACCAACACAACTATAACACAACAATTATGTGAAGTATGTAATACAAGATCTTCCTACAGAAATCTTATGGAGGAACAAATTAATCAAGGACCCCTTGCTTTGATGACTTATAGTATCTCGTGATCTCGCCTTTGAGAAGGACCTATATAAGAATCACAACAAAAGAAAGAAGAACTACTATATAGATCAAGAGATCTGAGATTAGAAAAGAGAAGTAGTGTATGAGAGAGTTTGTAAGAAGAGGGGTGAGTTACAATGAAAAAATAGTTCACTATTTATAGGCAAAAAATCACTAATGTTCCCTGGATCCCACGGATCCCTTACATGAGGGATCTGTCCAGTGTAATCTGGGGGATCCGTAGGACGCTCCTCCTATTTGGGTTATGGGTCATGGATCATGGGTCATGGGTCATAGACTTTGGATCATGGGTATCCAAATAGATACAATGTATCTAGAAGATGCAATGCATCTAGTCAATGGGTCATGGGTTAGCTCCATGGGTTATGGATATGCTCCATGGGTATGGGTCATGGGTTATGGTTTTTACCCATCCTAATAAATTATTACACAAAATGAATTATTACAATAGTTTATGTTAACTGATTATATATGTAAATGCTTTACAAAAATAACATGTATCCTTATAATTTTACTTATGATAACTTTATATTTGTTATCAACAAAACACAAAGAGATCGCTAAATATGAATAAACGTTTTTACATATTATTTGTATTAACAATCTTTCCCTTTTTGTTGATGACAAAACATAATGTTATGATGAGTAAAACTTAAGATTAGATGTATGTTTTGAAAGCATAAGTTTTACTTCTTCTCCCCTTTTTTGTCAAAACAAAAATCGAACCTAACGAAGAAATAAAGTGTGGAAAAATTAGTATAATCCACGAAGCACTAACTCCCCCTTGACGGTAGCTCCCCCTAGAATAGGACGTCAAGTGAGAAAATATAATACCTACAAATAAAAAGTTAGTAGTAACATGCAATATAATCTTGAATTTGACGTGAAACAAGATGGAGATCCAAGATATGTAAACAAAGCCTTGTAATAAAAAGACAAAGTGTAGTGGTATATAGGCCACATACAAACATGTAAAAACTAAGAACAAGGTTTGTTCTTTAAAATGACTCACAAGAGAGAAAAAATATAGAAAATAGTAATATCATTCCTTCCATGCTTGCATAAGGTTAATTATGGAAGTTTTGGTGAGTGATGATGTTGATGCGATCAAGGATGTGGTTAAGTATGAATCGCATCTCGTCCCTAATTTCCATTGCAAGTTTCCTAGTGGATTGGCAATGTTCACAATGTAAATGATGTGGGTATTGTGTATGGATGGTTTCTGGGTAAGTTTGATTTGTGGAGGGCGGAATATGTGGTGGAAAAGTTGGAAAATATGGATCAAAGTCCATTTTGTTGGTAAGTGGTGGAATATATGAACCTAGATGTTGTTGTAAAATAATAGGAGCTAAAGGTGGTAAAGTTGCAAGATCTTTGTAAAGTGTGTTTGGAGATATTGGTGGTGTTAAAAGACTAGTTCTTTAGGTTCAAGTTTGTTGAAATGATGTGGGTGGTGGACTAGACACTTGTGTAGGGAATGTTTTCTGAGTCTTAAGGAGTTCGATAGGTGATCTTGGGTGGATACTTGATAGGTGATGGTGGTGATGTGCTTGTTGGGGATGATGGAGGTGCTACTATAGAATCATTTGGTGGTGAATGAGTAGGTGGTGATGAACTTTGTGACAATGGTTTGGCTAAACAACAAGGTCGGATGCTAATCCGTGCGGTTTTTCTAGATTTGGGTGGTGGCACTACGGAAGGTGGTAGGATAAAGTTTTGGATTTCTTGAAGAGGATTGTTTGTACTAGGTGATTCATCAATGTTGGAAGATCTTTTGGATGTCATGATGATGATTGGTTGTGAGGTTGAGAGTGATGAATTTGCAAGCATTTTAAGAACCTTATTTATAGAGAAAATAGTGCATTGTAATGAATGCTAGACCCAAAATGTGGACTAAAATCTAATGATTAGATATGAATTTAAGGCATGTGATCATGAGAAAACAAGCATTAAGTAACATACTCATTAGTGAAACAGGTAAAATGATGAAAATATGAAAGTTTATAGCCAAAGTGAGAAAAATAGAAGAGAAATTCAGCTTTTGTCCCACGGTTCCCGCGGATCCGTTCCTTGAGGGAACCGTCTAGTATTAATGTTGGGATCCGTGGTACTGGTGACTCAAGAAGCTCAAATTTTTCCTTTTGGAAACATTTGTGCCTAGTGTGTGCCTATATGCAAACCATTTGGAGTTGCGGTTATCTCGACTCCTAAATATAAAAAGAAAATAAACTAGAAGTGAAAAAGCATATTATTATGATAGATAACCCGAGTGCTCCTTAGTTTATTGTTGCTTAAATGAATGTACTCGAAAACACATATTAGTTATATGTTCCCTTTAGCATTCAAAAGACATGAGATGCAATGAAAACTTGTTTTTACTTTGTATTAATAATGAAAAAGGTTTGTCCTAGACGTGAGAATAGCGCTAGAAAAATGATACGGGGAGAAGTATTCTTTTAGAAGACATTTTGAAAAGTTTCTTGAAAATAAAAAGTTATCGTTAGTTTTGAAAGGGTACAAGACAATATATTTTGAGTTTTGAAAATCCCCATATTGTTTGTGAGTTGTGTGTGAAATAGAGATCCTTGACTCAGAAAAGAAGGTAAGGCTAATGTTTACATACCTTCTAGAGTTGAGAAACAAATTACGACGATTGTTCCATGAGACCAAGACCAAGATGAAGCAAGTTGATTTGTTCCCGCTTCAACGGTTTGGTGAGGATGTCGGCTATGTTATCTTCGGATGCTACCTTCTCAATAGAAATGTTCCCCTTTTTGAACATTGTCTCTTAAGAAGTGATGACGGATCTCTATATGCTTGGTGCGAGAGTGTAACACCGGATTCTTGCTTAAATCAAGAGCACCTTTGTTGTCGCATAAAATGGCTATGTCACTTAGATGAATGTCGTAGTCTACTAACGCTTGTTTTATCCATAGTGCTTGTTGGCATGCTTTGCCGGTGGAGACATATTTGGCTTCGGTTGTTGATATGGCTAATGTCGTTTGCTTCTTCGAGAACCAAGATGTTAAACAACATCCCATAAAGGTACATACACCACTTGTACTCTTTCGGTCAAGATAATCACCGCATGGTCGAATCCGTATATACAATAGTTTCTACCCCCGCTCCCTTAGGATACCATAATCCCAATTGAGTCGCACCTTAATGTATCTAAATATTCTTTGACCGCTTCTAAATATGATGTTTAGTGGTCTTCTTGAAACCTAGCACATAGACAAACACTAAACATGATATCCGGCCGACTAGCCGTAAGATAGAGAAGACTACCAATCATGCCACGGTATTTTGTGTTATCAACGGATTCACCGTCTTCATCTTTTGTTAGTTTAGTATCGGATGACATTGGTGTTCTTATGAGTTTCGACTCTTCTAAACCAAATTTCTTTAACATTTCTTTTATGTATTTGGATTGATTAAAGAAGATATCATCTTCTACTTGTTTGATTTGTAAACCAAGAAAGAAACTTAGTTCTCCCATCATACTCATTTCAAACTCATCATGCATGATTTTTGAGAAATCATCACACATGTCTTGATAAGTCGATTCGAATATAATATCGTCCACGTATATTTGAACAATAATTATATGTGATTCCTTTTTCTTAGTGAAAAGTGTATTATCAACTAACCCTATGGTGTAGTTGTTTTTGATTAAAAATGATTTGAGTCTATTATACCAAGCTTTTGGGGCTTGTTTAAGACCGTAAGAAGAGAGAGTTTGGGTATGAGAGAGTTTGTAAGAAGAGGGGTGAGTTACAATGAAGAAGTAGTGTATGATTAGAAGAGAGAAGTAGTGTATGAGAGAGTTTATAAGAAGAGGGGTGCGTTACAATGATGAAATGACTCACTATTTATAGGCAAAAAATCACTACTGTTCTCAGGATCCCACGGATCCCTTACATGAGGGATCCGTCCAGTGTAATATGGGGGATCCGTAGGACGCTCCTCCTATTTGGGTTATGGGTCATGGATCATGGGTCATAGACTTTGGATATAGATACAATGTATCTAGAAGATGCAATGCATCTAGTCAATGGGTCATGGGTTAGCTCCATGGGTTATGGATATGCTCCATGGGTATGGGTCATGGGTTATGGTTTTTACCCATCCTGATAAATTATTACACAAAATGAATTATTACAACAATTTATGTTAAATGATTATATATGTAAATGCTTTACAAAAATAACATGTATCCTTATAATTTTACTTATGATAATTTTATATTTGTTATCAACAAAACACAAAGAGATCGCTAAATATGAATAAACGTTTTACGATTTATTTGTATTATGAACATTTTCCGATGCTTTCCGAAAGTCCATTTCCATTATTCTCGTGATTTATTGATTGTAGCGATCCATCCTACCCCTCCGGAAGATAGTTGTATTTTTATTTGTCAAAAGTTAATAACTATATTTGGTTCAGGAGAGTAAGAAACGTTGCGCTAAATGTGACATACAGACGCACACTAATCCTATCTATGAAACATAGGTTAGTCTTTTTTTTAAGAAAAATACACGTTTGGTTCTTGTGGTTTGCTCCGATTTCATGTTTAATCCCTAAGTCATTTTAATTACACCAAAGTACCTATTTTTGAAACCTTGCACTCATTTAGTCCCTATTTTAGATGGGTCGTTAGTTTATCCGTTAAGTGTTTTCACCGTTAGTCTTTCCGTTAAGATTTTTTGCACCGTTAGTCCTCATTTTTTAAAAGGAATTAAAAACTTGTTTTTATTAGTTTTCTTTCATCTTTTTTACGCTTTCATCTTTTTTTTTTACCTATTAGTCAATTTTTTTTACGTTTTCGTCCATTTTTTTTACGTTTTTGTCCTTTTTACGTTTTTGTCCGTTTTTAAACGTTTTCATCTGTTTTTTTACGTTTTCATTTGTTTTTATATGTTTTATCCGCTTTTACGTTTTTGTTCGCTTTTTCGCTTTCTTACCCATTTTTACGTTTCATCTGCTTTTACGCTTATGTCCGCTTTTATGTTTTCATCCATTTTAACCGCTTTCATCTCGCTTTTTTACGCCGTTTGTTTTAGTCCATTTACGCTTTTGTCCATTTTTACGCTTTTGTCCATTTTTTAACGTTTTCATCTACTTTTAAACGTTTTCAGCTGTTTTTTTACGTTTTCATTTGTTTTTATACGTTTTAGTCCGTTATTTACGTGTTCGTCAATTTTTTTACGTTTTCGTCCGTTTTTTTGGTTTTTCGTCCGTATTTTTACGTTTTTGTCATTTTTTTACGTTTCGTCCGTTTTTAAACGTTTTCATATTTTTTTTACGTTTTTGTTTGTTTTTATATGTTCTAGTCCGTTTTTTTACGTTTTCGTCCATTTTTTACGTTTTCGTTTGTTTTTATATGTTTTTGTCCATTACGTTTGTTTTTTTACGTAAAAAAAAAGACTAAAACGTATAAAAACAAACGAAAACGTAAAAAAAACATTTAAAAAATGGATGAAAACGTAAAAACAGGGACAAAAGTTAAAAAAAAAAAAAAAAAAGAATGAAAACGTAAAAAGCGACGAACACGTAAAAAGACGAAACGTATAAAATGAACAAAAGCGTAAAAGACGATCGAAAAACGATAAAAAATACGAAACATAAAAAGCGGATGACAACGATTAAAACGGACGAAACGTAATAAAACGGACAAAACGTATAAAACAAAACGAAACGTAAAAACAGATGAAAATGTAAAATAATGTATTTACGAAATGTAAAAATGGACAAAAACGTAATAAACAAATAAAAACATTTAAAAATGAACGAAAATGTAAAAAGTAGACAAAATCTGAAAAAAAAACTAACGAAAACGTAAAAATACGGACGAAAACGCAAAAAAATCTACGAAAACGTGAAAAATGGACGAAAACGTAAAAAAGATGAACGAAAACGAATAAAAACGAGTTTTTAATTCATTTTAAAAAATGAGGACTAACGGTGCAAAACATCTTAACGGAGGGACTAACGGTGCAAATATTTAACGGATAAACTAACGGACCATCCAAAATAAGGACTAAATGAGTGCAAGGTTTCAAAATTAGATATCTCTAGTGTAATTAAAACGACTTAATGACTAAAAATGAAATCTGAGCAAACCACATGGACCAAACGTGTAATTTTTCTTTGAGTAAAGTCAAAATACATCCACGTGGTTTGCCCTTTGTCTCGCTTACATCCCTAAACTTTTTGGAACAAAACCATCCCTCCATTAGTAAAGTTGGCACAAATACATCCCTCTGTTAGCAAATTCAGTTAATAAGGACTAACGGTGCAAATATTTCTCCGGTTACCTCCACCGCCACCTACCACCTACCACCCACCGCCACCTACCACCTCCACCGCCCAACGCCACCACCCAACACCTCCACCGTCGCCACCCACCGCCACCACTGCCACCACTACACCACCACCTCCACCCATCACCACCCAACGCCACCTCCACCCACCACCGCCACCACACCACCCCCACCTCACGGCCGCCACCCACCACCGCACCACCACATCCACTCCAACGCCACCTTCACCCACCACCACCCGCCACCCACCACCACACCACCGCGCGCCAACGGCCACCTCCACTCGCCGCCCCACCACCACCTAAAGCTCCTTCCACCCACCTCCACTATCGCCACCACCACCACACCGCATCACCAACCACCACCGCCACCTGTCAACTCCATCACCGCCATCCATCGCCGCACCACCATCGCATCGCGCCACCGCACCTTCAGCGCCACTGTGGTGGTTGGTGGTCCACCACCACCATGGAAAATGGTGTGTGGTGGCGGTGGTGGTGGGTGGAAAATGAGCGGTGGTGGTGGGTGGCATGTCGTTGGGTGGTGGTGGGTGGCGGGCGAAAGTGTCGTGCAGCGCGCGTGGTGGCGGCAGGTGGCAGCGGGCGCTGGGGCGGTGAGTGGTAGTGTAGGTGGTGGTGGCGGTGGCGTGGCGGCGGTGGAGATGGGGGTGGTGGCGTGAGTGGAGGTGGTGGTGTAGTGTGGCGATGGGTGGCGGCATGGAGGTGGTAGAGTGGCGGTGGGTGGTGGCGTTGGGTGGTAGGTGACGTGGAGGTAACTGTTAGTCCTAGGACTAACGATGCAATTTCATGTATTGCATCGTTAGTCCTAGGATTAACGGCAAATATTTTCCTTCCGTTAGGAGATAATGGAGAAATATTTGCACCGTTAGTCCTTATTAACCGAATTTGCTAACAGAGGATGTATTTGTGCCAACTTTACTAATGGAGGGATGGTTTTGTTCCAAACAAAAGTTTAGGGATGTAAAGCGAGACAAAGAGCAAACCACAGGGATGTATTTTGGACTTTACTCTTTTTCTTTTCTTTATCATGGTAACTGGTAAGCATATAATTAGGCGTGTCTCTTTAAATTGAAAACCCTATCTTCTAAAAACGTCATTCAGCTTAAAGCATTGTGACTATTAATTGCACGAGTAGATGTTTATGTCCTAACTAAATGTTTGAAGTAAACGGACTTTTGCACGTACCAGTAATCTAATTTGTGATTGAGAAAATTTATATACAAATCTTAATATGACATTTATTTTGAAATAATCCGAAAAGCAAACACGGCATATTTTGTTACCAAAATAGTCAGCAATAAATGGTAAACACACAAGCACAAATTTTCTCAATTAAATCACCAAAAGTTTATTATATCTTGTTGTATGTACCGATCTTAGAGTCCTGCACGATATAATGAGAAACCCCATGTTTCCAATTAGTTTTATATTACTTTTGAATCTCAAAAATCCAAAGACATATCTTTATTTATTCGTAGCTTTAAATTTGTTTACAACTTAAAATAATGTCAACGGCTATATGCTTTCTTAGGCTGGGCACACTTCAGTGAAAAACATCGGTTGGTCACCAAAAAATTTACTCCTCGACTGATATTAACACCGGTCGAGTCGAGTGTGGCTTGTGGTCATGACATCGGTCGAAGGTAAGCAAAAGGCAATATCGGTTCAATTTTCAACCTATTTCAAAAGTATACCACCCAATCACTTTTTGCCCGTTTGGGCATTGAATGTAAAAAAAAAAAAAAAAAAAAAAAAAATCGACCGTTGGTCATTTAAACTAAAAATTAAAACTTTTAAATTTTTTTACCACTCTATAAATATCAACTTCAAACATAATCTCAAATACAATTCAACCTCAAACTACTTCTCATCTATATTCACTTCCAACCTCAATCTAATTCTCATCCAAATTCAAAATATCAAAGAAAAATACCCCACAATCAACAAACCGACGATCCCGACTACCCCAAAATTCCCCGAATTTGAATTTCTCGTCGGAAAACAACTTCAATTAACCGCATAACACCACAACAAAACCGGGTATTCGTCATTCACAAAGTTTTGAATATCAATCACAACTAGCACAACCCAATCAAAACCAAAACCCGCTTTTACGTTAACCGCCCTTTTGTCCCACCACAACGCCCTTACACCGACACGCCAAGAACCTAGCGGGTCGTCAGATCGTCCAAACATGGACTTCATTTATCCTCCCAAATGTATCAACCTTATTCCCCGCTTTGAAGTACTAATCTTGAAATGAATTTGGAAGATTATATGCCGGAGTATCCGACACAAAACTATCCAACTCAAGATGCTTCGATGGGGCAAGGTTCGGGTCACGGTTCGTACCATGATTCCATTCCCGTTGAAGACGATGATGATGAAAAAACCGACGATGCTGAAGAAATGTCTCCCATCAAACCAAAGCAACCATCAAGACGTGCTTCAAAGGCCAAGGACAAAGGCAAGAAGTCCGAAGCAAGCAAGGCGAAAGGCAAGAAGATCGTTGAACCATGGACAAAAGCGGAAGAGATCGCACTTTGTAGAGCTTGGGTTTATGTGTCGGAAAACTCGGCGAGAGGAAACGCCTTGAACAAGCACCGCTTTTGGGAGTTAGTGATAGAGGATTTTCAAAATGAAACTGGCTCATACAGAACCTACGACTCCATCACTACCAAATGGAAGAATAGGATTCGTAATAGGGTTGGTAATTGTTGAACAGCATGCACCTTGGATGATCTTGAGCATCAGAGATCGTTAGTGTTGCCTATGTAATCATAAGCAAACTAATAGAAAATCTCTACAACTCGTATTCTATAGCGGAATGTAAATACAAGCTGTTATAACTAAGAACACTTAGATCCTCTATGGATCTTTTATTAATTGAAACTCTATGTTTCGAATGAGTTCTCTATTACATACTATCTAGTTCCTTTTATAGACAAGAAACCCTAAACTATTACTACTCAATCGACTAAACATGCAAGCATGCATTTAATGGCTAAACATTAAACAATATTGAGCAGTACAATAATACCCATGCTAACCTCGGGCCGTTCAAGAATAATGATGGGTTAGCATTTAAATAATAAAGCGATGCAGATCCTAGTCGCTTCCACTCTTCGCCAGAAACACGGCACGGCTTTTAAACTTCAAGAGAATCTCTTCTTCAACAGATTCTGCCTACTTCAGCAGAATCCTTGGCGAAATGACAAGAGAATTCTTACTGTGCATACACCCCAACAATCCTCCCCTAAACCGAATTTTACTTGGTTAAGTTCCGGTTCCTAACCTTGATAGATCTTAAAGATCGAAGATTTAGAGGATTGTTCTCAAACATCGAGTAAAGAACCAATAATAAACTCATCTCTATGATGACCAAACTTTGAAACGCTGTGTCTTTGCAAAGAACACATGACATAGTGTACATCAAAACTCATTAGTTGCATACTATTCTCATCACATCCAGGTGAGTTAACTCCTGAGATAGGTGAATCATTGAAAATAATGGATTTGATGTCTCTTTACCAATAGCCATCACTACTGGAGTAGCCAAATGTTTAAGTTCGAAAACTATGGTACATTGATAACCGTCTGATTTATTAGCAAATCAACAACTATATAAACGGAATTGATGTGTCTTTACCTGTAGCCATTTGCTCAAGACTAGTCAATTCTTAGAATTGGTGAATTGATAACCAAATATGGATTCAGTTGCCTTTACCACAAGCCATATACTTTTGGCTAGCCAATTCTTGATTCCAACAAGGAATATACCATGGTGAATTGATGACCATACAACTCTCAAAGAATTAAGCATGGTGGTTGCACCCTATGATTTTGAGCAAATCATTACAATATCAATGATTTGATATGTCTTTACCAAAGTCGCACTTTGGACTAGCTAACTCTTTGATATACACAAGGTATATCTCGGTGAGTTAAAACCATCAACTATATACAACAAACCTGCAAGAGAAAGTTAGATTTTTTTTTTTTTTTTTTTTTTTTTTAACTAAGAATATCTAACAAACAAAACAAAGAAAATAACCGACAAAACAAGACAAAATCTCCCTCGAGGCATATGCCTCCCTCGAGGTTTATGCCTCCCTTAAACTTTGCGCTAAGGGTTAAGCATTCCAATATTAACCACAAGGTGTTGAAACCTTGGTCCATCAAAAGCTTTTGTTAATGATCCGCCACATTATCATCTCAGATGAATTTTAGCCACATTTATCAAATGTTTTCATATGCATCTCTTATAAAGTGGTGCCCGATTTCAATATGTTTGGTTCTACAGTTGAAAACCGGATTTTTGACAATGCATATGGTACTTTGATTATCAATAAAAAGTGTTGTGTTCATGAAGTTATACCCATAATCCAAAGAATTGATTTTGAATCCAAAGAACTCGTCCACAAAGAATTTGCGCAGAAGAACATACCGCTTCAATAGTTGAGGTAGCCACAATGGTTTGTTTCTTTCATCGCCAAGAAATCAATCTCTTTCCAAGGAATTGACACCTCCAGGTTGTGGATCTCCTATCCAGATTTGCACCAAGATAATCACTATCACTATATGCTTCCAACTTAAAAGGAGACTCTTTGGGTACCAAAGGCCTAAATGAGGTTGGCCTTCGAGGTACTTAAAGATCTTCTTGATCGCATTGAGATGGGAAGTAAGTGGAGTAACTTGATGTCGAGCAAACACTCACATCAAAGGTAAGATCAGCCGTGAAGTTGTTAGATACATTAATGAACCAATCATTGATCTCAGATAAATGAACATTCACGTGTAGATCCGTTCATTGTTGGTTTTTGTTTTTGAGCTTCATAAGGTGTTGTGGCGCCCCGACACCTTCCATACCAAATTTCTTCAAATGTCCCTTACATATTTATCTTGACCGATGAATATCCCATCTTGTTTCTACCGAACTTGAGACCCAAAAAGAAAGTAAGCTTCCCCATAGCACTCATCCGAAATTCTCCTTCATTAGTTCCTCAACTTCACCGCACCAAGCTTCTTTAGTGGATCCAAAATGATGTCATCCACATACACTTGCACAAGTATGATGTCCGCCGAGTTCTTCTTCGTAAAAGAGTCTTATCAATGGCACCTCTTTCGTAGCCATGCTTCGCCAGAAATGATGAAAGCTCAGCATACCATGCTCTTGGTGCTCGATGAAGTCCATGAGAGCTTTAACCACCTTGTAAACATGATTAGGATGATCCGGGTCTTCAAATCCTTTGGGTTGAGTAACATAAACCTCCTCTTCTATCTCACCATACGTAAAAGCACCTTTAACATCCATCCGACATAAAGATGAAGCCCATGTAGGATGCATAGGCCAAGAAAATTCGAATAGCTCTACTCTAGCAACAGTGCAAACACTTCATCATAATCAACCTTCCTCTTGCCTCGTAACCTTGAGCCACTAATCTTGCTTTGTTTTTAATAACCACACCCCTTGCATCTCTTTTGTTCTTCGTAATCCATTTAGTTCCAATAGCATATTTGCCATCCGGTAATGGTACCAAGATCCAAACTTGTTGGTTTTGAAACTGTTGCATTTCTTCTTGCATTGCCTCAACCCAACTTGAGTTTTCAAGAGCTTGAGAGACACCGTTGGTTCTACTTGAGAAAGAAAACACGAAAAGACAATGCTTGAAGTCTCATGATTGTCTCTTTCCCGATTGGAGACATAAGAGAGAAAAGCAACTCGTCCAAATTTAGGACTAGAGATAGCCCTTCGAGTTCTAACAGTGCTAGAATGTCACCAATAATATTGGATTGAGGGTGAGTGATGTTGATTCTTTTAGTAGCATGGGGTTGACTTCAATGGAAGGTTCAAGATTAGACACAGCTGGTACAAAAGTTGTGTCATAGGAAGGTGAGGTGAAAATGCTAGATTTGTTGATGATTTCCAAGATCCAAGGTCTTGGAAAGCGAGTGTAGGGTTCACCAAAGTCGGTGGACACTCTAGAAGGAATAGGAGTAAAGCAATGAGCTTTCAGCAGATTTGATGACGATGGGAGAGATCGATCGGTGTCGCAGAAACATGGTTTCCATCGACAAACCTCATTTGCAAGCTCCCCATTCACCTTCTCGCCAAGCTTAGATGCAAACTCTTGAGTCTCAAGCCTAGCAAGGTCCTCAAGATAGTGTGATTCATCTTCACTCTCAGAATTATCTCTAGAAGTGTTACCGCAACATTGTTGGGGAGAAAGAAGGCACAAGTATAGGTTGTTCATCATCTTTAAATTCACTTTCTCGAGTCAAGATCCAATGTACCAAGATTGTTAGTGGGAGACTCTTGTGAACCCGCACGTTGGTTAGCCATATGTCTAGTATAACCCAAATAATCGCTATAGTCAAGGTCAAAGACCACACATGACCTTGTCCTTGAACATCGGGCTTATCTTCCATGTATCTCGTGTTCAAAGTCTCCTCTATTTTCTTGGCGATAAATTGTACACTCAGTAAGCTTTGCTATGAGTGAATAACCCACAATATAACCCTCATCGCCTTTCTCATCAAACTTCCCCAACGGATCACCGGTGTTTAGAATGGTCACTTGACAACCAAAAGGTTTGAGGTAATGAATGGCCGGAACCTTCCCAAAGAGAAGCTCATATGGTGTTTTGAGGTGAGGTCTAGTAATGGAGACTCATAAGCACATAGCAAGTTGTGCCAACACTTCAATCCGAACATAGTGGGCAATTTAGAGTCGCAAGCATTGATCTTGCAGCCTCTATCAAGGTCCTATTCTTTCTTTCACCTACCCCATTTTGTTGCGGGGTTCTGGATTGCTATAGTCCTCTTTATCCCTTTAGACCTCTGAGTTTTACAATAATAGCATTCTTGAACTCGTCCCATTATCACACCGAATTCCTTAACCTTCTTGTTCAATTGATTTTCAACGAGGGTGATGAAGTCTTTCAAGACCGGAGATGTTTCATCTTTAGTCCTCGTAAAGAACACCCAACAAAATATGCTATAACCATCGCGATCACCGCACAAAAATACTTGTGATCGACAAGCTTCGACTTGAGTTGGACCAAACAGATCCATATGTAATAGTCAAGAGGCTCGTAGATAATGCTCACAAGCAGGATAGCTTTGTAGGAGGCCTGTTGCTTCCCTTTGTTGCATGCAACACAATTATGATCATTGGAGAAAACTTTGGTGGGAAGACCTTCAACAAGACCCATTTTAGAGAGTTTATTTATGGTCTTGAAATTCACATGAGCCATTCTCCTGTGCCATTTGGTAGACTCATCCAAGGATGCTTTAGCCACCAAACAAGTGAGGTCACCTTCAGGATGAACTTCATTGAGGTTGAATGTGTATAAATTGTGATTTCGAGGAACTCTCAGCAGAATTGAAGTATCTTCTGGAAGCTTGAACTCTTTAGAAAGCACAAGACATTCATCTTCAGAGAAGAGTACCTTGTTCTTGGTGTCACAAATTTGTGAGACGGAGAACAAGTTGAATTGTCAAGTTCCCAACATAGTACACATTCTCAAAGTTCAAGAGGGTGTCTTGATGGTGCCTTTCCCAAGAATTTTACCATCACTTACACCAAAAGTCACATTGCCTCCTTCTTCAATAGGAACAAAATTGTGCATCATATCTCTATTTCCGACATGCTTCTTGAACAACCACTATCAACAATACCAATATCTTTATGCTTAAGAGGATGATCCTAGAACAAAAATATATACAAAAGAATGTTAGAACAAGGAGGCTCAAGTCATTGCCGACTTGAACCCGCTTTGTGGATCATAAGATTTAGGTCTAGCGAAGAGAAAGATCCACCATTGTTCTTGGTTTCCATTGAAATTTAGGTCCCTTATTATTCCAAGAACAACTCGCCGAGGACTTGACAACAAGACCCCAACATCCTTTCCCATTATTCATAGAGTCAATATATGCGTGCCAATAACCATGTTTAAAGTATGGGCTAGTAGGTTGCACATAAGGTCTATCACCGATCTCCAAGGAGAGTCATTACAAGAAGCTTGTGGGACATAAGGTGGAATATTATTAACATTGGTCCACACTGTCTAGGTTTCACGAGTAGCACATACACCCAATCTTTGCTCATAAAAATCACAATCCTTAATTAAATGAAATTTACTTCACACACAAAACATGTCTTCCTTTTGGAAGATTGATTCAACAAAGAAGATGTTCTATTACATGTAGAAGTACTTAAACCGTAAACATTAAAGGAATTGTTTTTAATGTAATTATTATGCAAAGATTTAAATGACAAGTCTTCGAGGAAAGCAGCTTGAAGTTGATTCCTCGCCACTACCCTAGAAGGCTTGTAGATAGACTTGGGTGCGTGCTTGGGTGTAGGCTTAGGTAAGGGCTTGGAAGGTCCGACTTATCACTTGAATCACAATGGAAGTAGACCCTTGATCCGATGAATTGTCATTGTCGAGAAAGAGACAAAGTCATAAGATGAAGCATCCGTGTCGACAAGTCTTTTGACTTTTGCCATGAGATGGTGTGATCCATCAAAGTCAATAAGAATGGACATGCCGGTGGGCATGAATTCACCTCTAATAGGTCCAGGGGACAGATGTAAATCACCTTCCTTTTAAAATTTGCTAAGCCCGCAGTGTAGATTTACGCCCATCTTGCTAGCTTCCAATCCTACATACTTTTGAAAACCTAAACCTATTCCGAGTTCACCGACCGACTACTATAGAGTTCTCTAGCTAGATTGTCACCGACATTAACCATTGTTTATGTCTAGCTATTTCCTCGCCTAGTTTCTCTTTAAGCTCTAGATTCTCAAAGAATAGCATCACTTTTTCCTTTTCAAGCTTTTAAGTTAATGTTTGCAATATCTTTTCTTCATAAGCTATCCGATTCTTTTGAAACCAAACCTTTTGTCTTTCTAATGTTTTTAACGAAAGTTTATAAGCTTCATTATCAACATAGCATTCATTGTATTTAGGTTTCATAGTATCATAAGCTTCTTTAAGTTCATTGTATCTTTCACTACAACCAAATATACAGCTTGTGTACCGAGAAAGTCCCGTCAAGGCAAATTGATCATGCCTATCTTCGAAGTACATCCGCCAAAGAATCCAAGCTTTTCTCAGACGCTAGCCTTCCTTATTCACAGTTCATGTGCAGCCCAGTTGACCTGCTCATCCAAAGTGACAAGAGTCAAGTTCTAGCTTCCTTCGATTCTCGATAGGAATTGTAGTTAGCTCCTCTCCACTCTTCCTATCTTTGATTCCTCGAGAAATGACCCATCCGGTGACAAGAGAAACACTTGACCTTTCTCATGTCAAAACGAGTGGATCCTTTCCCTTGAAGCCAAACTTTCTTCCCGCCTCCTCAAACCTTTGATATCTCATCAAAGCATGGCCACCGCCATTTCAGTTTATCTCTCCATATCAAGTGGGTCCACTTGCTCAAAATCTTCATAGACAAGATGTCACGAGTATCATAATCAAGAACAAATGAATGAAGAACATCCTCCAATATACTACCGCTTTAGCTTGAGGGCATGATGGAGTGGGACGATAAGATGATGATGGTAAGTAAGATGGACTTGAAGCATGCATCATCATATTGGAGTGAGATGTCCCAACAAAGGTCGAATGACCGTAAGAGGATGCACGGTAGGAGATTTGACATCGTGTTCAAGAGATTTGAGTTTGTTGTACAGACTCATCAAAAGTGAGCATGTCCAACCCACCTTTAGCTTTAAGGGCTATACTAACATTTAACCATGATAGAGGCAAAGATCGAGGAACTTTGAATTGCAATCATCATTGTCGTTTTGCATTCACCGGTTTAGCCGACTCAAAATCTTATGAAACATGTCGATCCCTTGTGGATACCTTCTTCTTCCGAGATGTTGAACCTTGAAAGTGTTGTCTCAAGATGGACTTCCTCATTCTCCGGACTCTTCATTACCACCGAACCTTGCTTTAAGCGCCATCCATATGTCCTTTGCATCATACATGTGGTGAAAATCACCCAAGTGATCTTCGTGAATAGCTTGAAGAAGGATGGTTCTTACTTTGTGCTCTCTTTGCACGCCTAGAATCTCTTCAGCAGCTTTTAGGAGGAGCAATGGTAAACTTACCATCAAGATCCGTGATAGTCTTCTTCGACTGCTTCCTTTCTTCACAATCTCCCAAAATTCCAATCAATATTGGAGATCCAGTTCAGCATTTTCATTGTCCACGATCATACTCTTCCTTTTTAGATAAGGAAACTTACCATTATCGTTGGAAAGACTAAGTTCTTTGCATAAAGGTGGTGTTTTTGATGTTGTTGTTGGTGACTTCGATTCATCATCGCCCGTGCATGGTGAATGTGTTTTGGTTGTATGGGGTGAGGTAAAATATGGTTCTCGTGATCGTAGAGACTTTCCCGAGGCTATGAAACCACTTGTTGAACGCAGCATGCACCTTGGATGATCTTGAGCATCAGAGATCGTTAGTGTTGCCTATGTAATCATAAGCAAACTAATAGAAAATCTCTACAACTCGTATTCTATAGCGGAATGTAAATACAAGTCGTTATAACTAAGAACACTTAGATCCTCTATGGATCTTTTATTAATTGAAACTCTATGTTTCAATGAGTTCTCTATTACATACTATCTAGTTCCTTTTATAGACAAGGAACCCTAAACTATTACTAATTAATTGACTAAACATGCAAGCATGCATTTAATGGCTAAACATTAAACAATATTGAGCAAAGACAATAATACCCATGCTAACCTCAGGCGGCTCAAGAATAATGATGGGTTAGCATTTAAATAATAAAGCGCATGTAGATCCTAGTCGCCTTCCACCTTCACAGTAAACACGGCACGACTTTTAAACTTCAAAGAATCTCTTCTTCAACAGATTCTACTTCAGCAGAATCCTTCTACAGAAATGACAAGAGAATTCTTACTCGATAATTCCCAACAAGAATTATTGCGCTATCATTTATAATATCAAGAATAACCATGGAAGTGGTGAGAATGATATAGACGACACTCAAAAGCTCTTAGAGAATACCGTATGACGACGGTCATGATTTCACCTTGAGGAGTGTTGGGAAATTTTGAAGGTTCATGATGCTTGAAGAATCAGGAGATGCCGACTTTCCAAACGAATAGTGGGAAGAAAACAAAGGTTCTACCACTACCTCGGTTCAACCCAAGCTCCTTTAGATGTCCAAGATGTTGATGATTCGATGATGAGGAAGAGACTAGAGAATCACGACCGATAGGTCGTGACAAAGCAAGGAAGAAATCATCCTCCTACTCGTCGTCGATGATGAACCATCGTAATCATTTGTAAAATCGTTGGCCAAAACTTTCTTCAAATTCAAGAAGCCGTCAAAATGGGAAAAAGGTAAGAGTAAGGAGGGTTTAGAAGATGCGTACATACGGTTGAGGGAAAAAGAGCTGGAGATGAAAAGAGAGAAACTTGAGCTCATGAGGCTATCAAAACGGGAGAACGACATAATATTCTACAATACCCCAGTCGACCCAAGTTTGACCGGACGACAACTAGAAGAATTGATGAAAGTCAAGACAACAATCAAGGAACGCTACGGTTTAGATTATTAGTTTAAGTATTGTAATGTTTATTTTAATTTAGTATTGTAATGTTTATTTTAATTTTAATGAATTTAAATTTGTTGTTTAAAATGTTTGAATTAAAAAAAAAAAAAAAAAAAAAAGTCGGTTATCGACTGTGACATCCTGGTCATGTCTGGTCGCCGGAGAGAGAAAGCTGATGTGGCACCTAGTGACCTGGGTCACGAGTGTGCCCGGCCTTAGCATGTTTGCTTATAATCTTTCTTCTTTCTGTAACAACGTTTTATCTGATTGTATCGACGCGCAATTATCAAAATAATTATTTATTCATTTCAATTTTCATCAATGCTTTTTTAGTTTTGCATCATTTGACTTATAACTATTTGAGTTTTATCACAACACTTGCTATGCATTTCATTTTTACCACTTTAATTTTGCAATATTTGACTTATAACTAATTGAATTATATAATGAATTGTTATTTGATAACTGATAAGTTGTTATTATTTAACTATCTGAATAATACATTTTTTATAATTAATAATAAAGGTAGTTAAGTTATTATTTTTCAAATTACCTTTTTAGTCTTGCACCACTTGACTTATAACTAACTGAATTATATTATTATTTAAGGGTACATAAGGCTCGTGTTTTATGAAATGTACTCTTGTGTTTTGTGATTCTTACGGTAGCCTAGTAGGTTTTCCACTAATGATCACTTCGAGCATCATGTGTGCAGCATTTAGAGGCTAGGCTCCGACCGCATAATGGGGTACATCATCAGGTTCTGACAATGGGTTTATAGCGGTGGTGGTTGCTGGCTTTGGTGGTGGTGGTGATGGTAACATTGCTGAAGGTGGTGAGTTTGTGTAATATGTTTAGAGGGAAAAAGGAAGATGAAGTGAGTATCTGTTGTAAATGGAGCGACAATGTCTTTTTAGTATGTTGTGGACATGAAAGTACCATAATACCCTCTTAGTTAACAGTCAACATAGTGAAACTAATGGAGTGAGGAAATATGGACCAAACCCGAAACGGGTGTTTCACTTTTAGAGTGAATTCGATGTCTTTAAAGAAGTTGGTTTGAGAACCAAATATCCGGCAAAAGACGGGGAAAAAAAGGTATTTAACTCTATAAATCGACATCTAATTAATTATATAGTTAATTAACTCTAAGACTGAACGGAGTGGTGAGTGAGACTTCACTCGTGAGGGCCTCCCTCACGAGCCGCCGCATGCCTAACCACAAGTGTCACGCGTGAGAGGACGAAAAAAGAGATGATAGAGGTGACTGGCTCACCTTTGGTTCTATTGAAATCTTTTTTGTGTATTTCATTGTTTTTTATTTGGTTTGTGAGTGTGTGTGGGGTATATTTGTATAAAATGAGTATTTTAATAAAAGGTGATGGGTGGCGTGACCACTACGAGTGAAAAGTGAGAGAAAGTGAAAAGAAAAATAAAGCTGAAGTGGCGCTTATGTGAAAGACGAGGGAAGAAAACAATATTATACTTATTTGAGAGGTGATTTGCACACACCACAAAATGATTGAGACACTCTAAATTATGGTATTTGAAAGTTTATAATATTACTGTGACCTTTACATTTTCACTAATGTGAGAGTATAAATGTCCAAACAATATAATTTAAAGTGTCACAATCATTTTATGGAGTGTGCAAATTATCTCCTTACTTATTTATAGTGTAATATTGTTTTCTTTTGTCTTATTATCTTAATGACGATATAAGTTTAAGGGCCCTCCTATTGAGGCACCCCATAGTTTTTTAATATAGGGGGTGTTTGGGTTTTCTCTCTCCCACCCAATCATTGGATGCATGGGTTTCCGTGCCAAAATATTAAAAGGTGGGGTGGGGTGTCGCTTGGGTGTTTTGTGTGGGGTAGTGTCACTTTGTTTTTTCTTTTACTTTACAAGATTTTTTTTGTTTTACAAGTTTTTATAACTTTTTACGTGTTATTTTGTGTTTTACAAGTTTTATACAAGGGTTTTTTTTTTTTTTTTTTTTTTTTTTGTGAATCGCTTTAAAACTTAAAAAAGCGTAGTCGAAAACTTTTGAGGCTCAGATTGAAGGTTGCAAAGTGAGATTTTATCTCACTTTGTCATCCATTCGGTTTTCATCATTGCCTCGGAAAGTTTTTAGGCTCAAAATCATCATCGCCGAAAATTTTTAGGCTCAAACCGAAGGTTGCAAAGTGAGATTTGATCTCACTTTACCGTCCATTCGGTTTTTATCATCATCGCCGGAAAATTTTAAGTCACAACCGCAGAAAGTCACAATTTCACAGAACCGCACAATGCCACTAGTTCACTGTGAACCGCACAAGTCTCACAAGTCCAAACCGCACAAGTCTCACAACCGCACAAGTTTCACAAGTCTCAAACCGCACAAAGTCTCACAAGTCTCAAACTGCACAAGGACACAAGCCTCACAAGTTCAACAATATTCAAAAGTTACACGTTTTCAACATAGCAGGCACATGTTCAACAATATTTACATGAATGTGGTAAGTAAGATTCCAAAACTGCAAACATTCACAAGAAAGTAACAAAGATTCTCAAAGGGGTACCAGCATAGCATGCACAGGCTTATAATGCCACATGAAAGCAACATCACCACAACACCAACAAGAAAGCTACAACACAAACTACACAAAGTCTCACAAGCTAGCGTAAAGCAACAACACCACAACACCATCAAGACCAATGTAAAAGCTACAACACAACAACACCAACATCACCAAATAAGCAGGAAGCAACAACAGCACCAACAAACAACCATGTCTGGGTCACCATTTGACACACAAGAGGTAAACTTATCGAATATGCTCAGATTATTAGCTTTTTAGCTCATGTTGGCTGCAAATTCAGTTTTGCCATGCCAAAACTCTTAAGTTTTTTTTTTTTTTTTAAATTCATCATTGCCTTTTTTTAGCTCAAGTTTTTTTCATTAAAGTTGCAAAGTGAGCTAAAATGATCACTTTACCATCCAGTAATGAAGCGTGCCATGCCAAAACATTCAAGGTTTTTTCATTAAAGTTGCAAAGTGAGCTAAAAATGACCACTTTACCATCCATTAATGGTAATGAAACAACTGCAAGGGTCATGCTATTGAGGCACCCCAAACCTGCAAAACATAACCAAACAGAGAACAATGAGAGACCAAGTTTTATACCACAAAAACTTGAACGAAACAGATACCACCACAACAGATACCACCACAAATTTTTTTCAAGATCAAGTTTTTAGATCTAAAATGTTTTTAGATAATCAAAGAAAACCAACCTCAGATTTTTTTAAACCAACCTCTAACTTTTTTCAAGATCTTAAAAAGATTCAAGATCTAAAAAATTTTTAGATCTAAAAACTTGAACGAAACAGATACCACCACAACAGATACCACCAAAACAGAAACCACCACAAACAGATACCACCACAAACAGATACCACCACAATTTTTTTCAAGATCAAGTTTTAGATCTAAAATGTTTTAGATAATCAAAGAAAACCAACCTCAAATTTTTTAAACCAACCTCTAACTTTTTCAAGAGATTAAAAGATTCAAGTTTAAAATTTTTAGATCTAAAAAATTTTTAGATCTAAAAACTTGAACGAAACAGATACCACCACAACAGATACCACCAAAACAGATACTACCACAAACAGATACTACCACAACTTTTTTTCAAGATCAAGTTTTTGGATCTAAAATGTTTTTAGATAATCAAAGAAAACCAACCTCAAATTTTTTTAAACCAACCTCTAATTTTTTTCAAGAGATTAAAAAGACTCAAGCTCTAAAAAATTTTTAGATCTAAAAACTTGAACGAAACAGATACCACCACAACAGATACCACCAAACAGATACCACCACAACAGATACCACCACAACTGATACCACCACAAACAGATACCACCACACAACTTCTCATAGAAACATCACCATAACATCACCACAATAGCAACATCACCATAGCATAACAACAATACCACGATCTAAAAAGTTTTTAGATCTAGATCTAAAAACTTTTAGAGAGAGAGAGATAGTTAGAGAGAGAAACACATTACGTGTGTGAGGACAGTGAGAGAGAGAAGGACACATATCAACTCAAGATGTAAGCACTACGTAAAACGCCAGACACGCATAAACCACGAGGAAAGAACGCAGAATCACATCCATAACCACACGATTAATACTACTATTTTATAAAAGAATAATAAAAGTATTTATAAAAGTATAATAAAAGTTGTATTAATAAAAGTTTGTTAAGTATAAAAGTAAAATAAGTATAAAGTTTGTTAAAAAATGTATTTATAAAAGTATTTATAATAAAATTTTGTATTAGTTTTTTAAAATAAAAGTTGTATTAGTTTTTTAAAAGTATTATAAAAAGTTGTATTTTTAAAAGTAATAGTTTTTTAAAAATAAAAGTAATATAAAAGTTTATATTAAAAGTTTTATTACAAGTTTTAAAATAAAAGTTTTATAAAAGTTGTTGTGTTTTTTATTTTTTAGGTGTTCAATACTGATGTTGCTTTAACTGATTGGGTGCAATCTACTGCTGAATCGATTGATTTTCTTATTGTTAAAGGAAGAACTAAAACAGATAGGGGCTATAAGTACTCTATCGAATTTTTATGTTCTAGACATGGACGCCCGCTGCGTGAAGGTTTAGAAGATGAACTTGAACGCATGACTAGTACCGCTAAAATTAATTGCCCATTCATTACTTTACTTGTAAATTTATAAAAGGTCGAATCGGTAGAGCATGTTTAGAAGGACGTGAAAATGATTATTGATTTATATTGTAAATGACAAAACATGTATAGACGATTAGTGATTTATATTGTAAATGACAAAACATGTATAGACGATTATTGATTTATATTGTAAATGACAAAACATGTATAGACGACATCGATTTATAGTAAACGACTCGTCATCTTTGTTACGATTTCGCTCGCCCGGTTCTTCCTTATCTTTGTTACGTGAATCGGATGACATCCAATGGAGGGACATTCATTGTGTCAACAACACACCCGCCGTGTTGAGAGTCTAGATTATGTGCCTTCTTCTCCATCTTATGTGCCTCCTCTCCACCGCAGATGAGGAGAATTTTATACACCGTCCTCCGGTTCTTCCTCATCTTTTGTTACGTACCCGCCTCGCGTTGATTTAGTACGAGCGAGATTGCCGGATCGAGAGACGATTTTGAGTTAGAGTTTCGTGGGACGGATGGCAAGATCATTGAGCGACTACGCTCGGGCGTGATTGATCTTAGTTTCTAGTTATATTGTGATTTTGTGAACCATGTATCAACTATTAATCTATAACAAGATTGGTTATTTATGTATTCAAAGCTTCTAATTTTGTGAACCATGATATTACCGATTTATGCTGTGAATAATTATACAAATTTTTTCGCCAGATGCAACAAGAAAATCCTTCTCGTGTCTCTTTGTCGACGCGATTTATAATTGAAAGAACATCCCAACAACCCAAAACTTGTGGTCCAAGAGTATGACGTGTCTTTATCAAAGGTAAATAATTAAACGCTTGCTTATTTACGTAAATATATCAACAACTTGTTTGTTTAGAATACATTTATTATAATTGTTTCATCATGTAACGGTAGGGGATCAAGACTATGGGTGTCGATACTTTATGTGGAAGGAAATATTTCAACAAAATACTTTGGTCAAGCTTCTTCTTCAACGCAGCTCAAACTCTAAACTAAAGATAAAACGATCAACATGCTATTGGCTCAAAACAATTTGTGAAGGAAAGAATAAAGACGTTGAGGCATCACCGAATTGGCAAGAAATCCAATGATCATGCATGTCATCGAGTGGAATACTTTATGAGCGTATAGATTACATTAATAATCTTCATGAAAGAGATTTCGTTGTAATATAAGTAACATTTGTTGTTGTACTTGTTTAATGTTATGTCTAATGTTTTAATGTTTTAACGTAAAAACACTACACAAATAAATATACTCTACATATAAAAACACTACACAAATAAATACACTCTTACATATAAAGCACTGCACAAAAAAATACACACTATATATATACACACAAATAAATACATATTATATATATACACTACACAAATAAATAATAAAACAATACAAAAAAAAAAAAAAAAAAAAAAACAAAAGAATCCAATCATCTACCAACGATTGGTGTATAAAGTGCATGGGAAGGATATTATGGGGTGTTGAGGTAGGATGAGCCAAGTTTAAATTTACAACATTTCTTGATATTGTTAATGCTTGTGTTAACTTTGTTATTCTTCCAATTTCACAAGTTATTTTGATTTGTCACAAATTTTTGTGGAAGATAAGACTAAATAATTGATCGAAATTATCCAGAAATAGTACCGTTAGCATAATTTGAAAAATGCGTTGAAAGAAAAAAGTTATTTTATTTTTGAAATTAGAAGAAGAGGCACGTTGCAAAACAACTTTATTTCATTTAACTGGTTAACTTGATTTGTAATGTACTTGTGTATAGTATAAATTTCCATTTACGCCTGTTTCTAGCTTTTCTTTTAAATGAGAATAGAAATGATAAGAAAAGAAAAGAAAGAAAAGAAGTGGAAAGAAAAGAAAGTGGATTTATATTTCACGTTTCGAGTTGAAAGGAAATGAACGAAAATAAGGAAAATAAACAAAGTCGTGTTCTCGAGGTTGGAAGGAAAAGAAAGAAAAAGAAAAATTATAGTTATGACTTTTAAACATGAAATACATCTATAACAAAAGATATATAAAATAATGAAGGTTATATAACTTAGTTTATAACAAATGCATACAAATTTGTTTCCTTCCAAATCAATTTATATTTACCGGAAAATTTGGTAGAAAAACCTCTTAATTTTCCTATCAAATCCTTCCACTTTCCTTTCTTTTCTGTTTGACAAAAACTCGAGAACACACCATTTTTTCTATTTCCTCTCATTTTCTTTCTTTTCCTTCCAAATCCAAACTCGAGAACGCAGCGTTAGATTCTTTTATTTTCTTGTCAAATTAGTTGAAGTATCTTATCTTTTCTGTATAAAACAAATACAAGGTGTCTTGTTCTTGTCCCAACTTGGAAGAAAATTGAAATGTAGATTGGCATCTTACATAAAAGTGGTAGTAAGCATTGTAGGTGGTGAATGCTTTACCTTTTCTAAAATAGATCCTAAGTTCGAATCAGGTAAATTTTAAGTCTGTATGGCACTTGAGCAAGTTAACAAAGTTTATGGGCTAGTTACATTTTAAGAAAACGACCTCCCATTCCGAAAAGCCTATGGCAATAACGAGTTAAGTGACATGTCATTTTTAGTCACTTAGAGCATTTGGTATGTTAACGCTCAAACGAGCGTTATTGTTTAACTTCGGGGCGTTAATGCCCGTTACCCACACCATCTTGGGCGTTAAGCCTGGGTCAAAGAATGCAAGTTACCACAATAACGGGGCGTTAAGCCTAGAAAAGAAATTAAAAAAAAAAAAAAAAATCATTTCACCCCTAAACCATTTTAAATAAATTTTCACTTACACCCACTCAACCTATTTAAATTATACTGGTTAATTCTGAGCGGGATAAATAAAGTTCAAATTTGAAATTTAAAAATCAAATATGAGCGGGATTTATTCAAATTTAAAATCAAAATCAAAATCAACTCTGCCTATATATACAACTCTACCAAAGTTGTTTAGAACACACAAGTTACACACACAACTCACACACAAAAAAATGTCTCGCAAAGATTTTTCTCAACAATTCCCAAGTCCACAACAACTGCCGGAAACTACCTTTCCAACTCCAACACAATTGTCGGAAACTACCTTTCTAAGTCTACCAGAAGAAGTTGAAGTTTATTCAACACCACCAGAAGATGTCTTTCCGGTTTTCCAACCGAAAAATGTATTTGTAAACACTCCACCTCTCAACAATCCAATTGTTAACACTCCACCTGTTAACAATCCACCTGCTAACAGTCCACAGGTGGACCTCGAAAACAATCCATTTGGGTTAAGTGAGGCTTCCCTTCGTCAACTTGCGTAGGACGAGAAAAATTATAAAGAGATTATGGAACAGGAGGCACGCGAGAAAGCTGCTCGTCGTGAACAGGAAGCCAGGGAAGCTCAATATCTTAGGGATAACTACTTTGACATCATGGAGAGAAAGTACTTTAATGCGAGTTTTATTCCTCTTCGAGTGACGAGGGTTGGAACTCCGATGATTCGTATTCTTAAGTTTTAGTAGTTTTATTTTCATCAATCTCGTTGTAGTTTTAATGTTTAATGTAATTCGTGTTTAATGTTTAATGTACTTTGTGTTTTAATATTTAATGTGATATGTTTTTTAATAAATGAAGTGTTTGTTTTAGTTTAGGGTTTGAATTTGAAAATATGTGAGTTCAGGTTTAACCTTAGGAATGTAATAATAAGAGGTGTTTTTTGGTGAGTTAAGGTGAAATGTTAAAACTGATGTGGCACTGACGTGGCAGGAGGTTAAACTTTAACCCAGGGCAACATATCAACTGCTCTAATGAGCGGAATACAAAATCATAATAAATGAACAATGTAAAAGTTAAGCTATGATTTATACTTGCCCAAAATAGAAAGAAGTAAAACACTCTAAGTGAAAATTAGGTTTTGCTAACATGTGTCGATTAACAACATGTTAAAACGTAAATAAAAGTTAAAAGGTTTATGCTTGTCAATTGCATATAAATATGACGGTGAACACATGTTAGCAAAATCTATAAAATTAGGCAAATTGTTTTGTAATTTATTTGTTTCATATTATTTTGATAGGAGGGTATAAAAGATAAATAGTTATAGTTGTGAACTTGTTGGCTCGAGGGTTCTGTAACACTATACAACCACACTCGTAATCATGATTTGCATGTTGTTAATGATCTTTTAGATCCTAATACTGAAGGTTGGAACCACACTATTGTCGCAAGTATTTTCGAGACAAATTCTTTGAAAGGATATCATGTATACATATCAATCCCGCTGAGTGTGACTCTCACATCGGGATGCTTCTCAAATGGAATATTTACTTGCAACCGCTTATTGGATAGCAATTCGAGTATAGAATGTCTTCAAGATTCACAAGCACAACATGATAGTAAGTGTTTTAAGGCAATATGGTTGGCTAATATTCCTAATAAAGTAAAATATTCATATGGAGAGCTTGTATGAATCTTTGCTTGTAAACAATAACTGGTAGCAAGAGGTTTAGCGCTGGTTCTCTCATGTGTGCATTGTTCAGCCCAATGGAAGACGTTAAACATGCTCTATTCCTTTGTGATGGGCGCGGGATATATGGGCTAGCATGGAGTTGACTGATCTTACAAATCAGGTAGAATACATATCGATTGAAGAGATGCTATGTGCTACTCAGGAGCGACAGGAAGGTAAGTTTGATTTGATGATAATGTTAATGTGGCGAATATGGTGTGTGAGAAATTCCAAAGCTCATGGACAAGGAGATCTGGAGCAGAATAAAGTGAAAGAATCTGCTCATGTGATGTTGCAAGATTTCTCCCGAGCAAATCGAGCTACGGCTGCAACTATGCCCCCATAATGCACCCTCACGAGTATGGTTTGCTCCAACATACTGGAGAGATAAAAATAAATGGTGATGCTGGTGTATTAGGAATAATGGTATAAGAGGCCTTGGTTTTGTCATGAGATCGCATAATGGTCAAGACAGTAGCGGAAGCGACGGGTCAATTTTGCGACGCCGGTTGTTGAAGCCGAAGCAAAAGCAATCCTTTGGGCTATACAAGTGGCGCTAGCTAAGGGTTTTAAAAAGTTGTTTTGGAGACCAATTCAAGTATTCTTGTGTAGGCATTCAAACACGACAAAGTGTTAGTTCACATTAGAGCTTTATTTCTCCATATACGTCGATTATGTCTCTCATTTGATTCTTGTACTTGTTCTTATGTGCGACGTGAGGGGAATAGAGTTGCTCATGAATTAGCTAGAAGAGTGTTATATGATAGTATAGATGACGTGTATGATGGTTTTGTGCCTCATTCGATAAAGCCATGGGTACAACATGATGTAACTTTTTTAAATGATAATTGAATGAGTTATCATGATAAAAAAAAGTATTTAAATTATTAACTTAATATTTGATGCTATTACATTTTTAATAACAAGTATATTGGTAAGCATTTTGCAAGTTTTTAAATAAATATGTATTTACTTTATATGTAGTTACTTATTTTTTTTAAACTTATATCGTATTTGATTTTCGGCTTATATTTCATAAGTTTTTTTTTTATTACTTATCTTGAAATTTTTCGGCTTATATAAGTTTATCACACCAAAATAAGCTTACATGAACTTAAAAAATTCAAACTAAGGGTGTGTTTGTTTTTTTAAAAAAAGTCTTACTAGCCCTCTTACTCTTACCAGTAAGAAGATGGTAGACGTTTTGTTTGTTTGTTTTTTTATTTTGAGTCAGACCCAGTTAGACATATAACATCCTACTCAAGAAGAGGTGGGGACTTGTCTCATCGCTTTACTCGATAAGAGATTGAAGACTTGTGTTAAACATAATATATTTGATGGTTTATTAACTATGTTATATTTATGATAAAAAGTCTTGTTTCATATTTACATAAGTTACTTATTATCGCACTGCATTGGTTTAATAAATAAATTGCAGAAACGAGCACTTAAAATCATTCGGACATCAAATATAAAAAAACAAACAACATTATTTTATTCAGATTTAGAATTTTTAGCCACCTCTTACTGGTAAGATGTGGTAATCAGATTCAGACCTAAAACATCTTAATGAAACAAATACACCCTAATGTCACGACCCGCCTACTCGACTAGATCATTTTCAAGTATGATTGGGATTCCGGATTATTCTACACTTCTCTTGGGAGGTCTTGGATAAGCTTGGAAGAGTTTAGAAGCCCATGGAAGATTATGGATAATCTTGGAAGCTTTTGGAATATGTTAGAATAAGTTGGAAGCTCTAGAAACTTACTAGAAGCTTATGGAAATCCTAGAAGCTAGAAGCTTCCAAAGAACCTTGTAGAAGCTTGTACATAGTAGTATAAATAGTTGTAGCCTCATTTGTACATGGCATCCAAGAAAGTTCACTTGTAAAAGTTCTATAAGTAATAATACAAAGTGTTTCTTTACATTCCACTTGTTCCATTCTTTGAAGTTTACTTGCTGCATACATCGTTGAGTGTTCGAGCAAGGCCGAGCTTAGTCGAGACTAAGTCGCACGTAAGACCTTGTAGAGACAAGTCCGTGACAAGTGGTATCGATCCAGTTGATTCAAGGCGATGGCAAGCGAGACCGATAAGATTGGTGCTAGTGGAAGTGCGGTCATCGACGAGAGGCAAGGTCGCTGATGACAAGCGCCAAGACCAAGAAGAAGAGGTGCGCCTAAGGACGTTATGTCGAGCTTTAATAAGAGATTGAAGGGTGTTGAGACATCCGTGTCGGAGTTGAAGACCCAAGTTGAGGGCTTGGATGGTCTAGACACCGAGTTTATGACCATGAAAGATGACTTTCGGGAGATCATCAATACGCTTAGCGGTGAATTTAAGCGTGAAATCAATGGCCTAAAAGAGTTGTTCCTAGGCAAAATCTCTAACATCGAGAAGACCATCGAAGACTTGCAAGCCGATGTGGTGCTATGCAAGCGATCTATGGCTAACGGAGGTGGCAACATTGGTAATCATGCTCCAAAAATTGATGTTCCAAAACCATCACCGCTCGCGGAAAGCGAAGCTAGGGTGGTTGATGATTTCTTGTGGGAGATGGAGCAATACTTGAAGGCGCCAACATTACGGATGATGACCCAAGATCAAGATGGCGACTGATACTTGAAGGATACCGCAAGATGATGGAGACGCCGATATTGAGATATCGAGCGAGGTACGCAGTAAGTTATTAATACTGAGGTGATTTTATTATGGAACTTAAAAACAATTTTATCCCGAGAATGCTAAGAACGAAACAAAGAGTCGATTCAGAACTTAAGCATTCGGAACGATCCGAGAATATGTTAAGGAATTTACTACACTAACCTTGAGATTCTCGGATCTTCCGAACAAGACTCTCTTTTATTTCCTCGATGGTTTGCAAGGATGGGCTAAGACGGAGTTAGAGAGACGTGGAGTTCAAGACCTTGCTACGGCTATCGCTCATGCCGAGGGATTGATTGACTTTAGTATAAGGAGGAAACGCCTAAGTCAAGGATCGAAAGGTGAGCCATGAGAAAGGCGGGGAGAGAAAGTCGCCAGCAAAGCCCGATAATACACGAAACCACCCACCGGAAAGAACAAGGATGTGAAGACGGCCTTCAAGAGTGGTGGATCCTTCATATGATTTGACCTTATAGAGCTCGAGATCGCCCCAAGAAAGCAAGCCTTAATGGAATGATGGCTCATGAAGACGAAGGCCCAAGTGATGGTGGATGCATGAGCTCGATGAGGATTTTGAATGCAATCAAGGCCAAGACAGAGGTGCCAAAATTTATTGGGAAAGGATTGCAATTTGTGGAAGTAACCATCAATGGGATCAAGATACGTGCTCTAATAGATTCCGGTGCCACTCATAATTTCCTGTCGGTTGATGAAGCCAAGCGGCTAAGGATTAGCGCTACAAAAGGAAGTGGAACGTTCAAGCCGGTAAACTCGAAGGCCAAGCCGATGGAAGGAGTGGCCAAGGATGTTCGGGCAAAGATAGGAGAATGTGATTGACTTGTCGGTGGTCCCAATGGATGATTTCGATGTGGTTCTTGGGTTGGAGTTCCTCGATAAGGTACGAGCTTTCCCTATGCCATTTGCTAATTCTTTATGTATCCTAGATGGTGGAAATACTTGCATGGTTATCACGGAGCGGGATTCTATGTGGAGGAAGACCCTTTCGCCATGCAATTCAAGAAAGGGTACAACAAGAGTGAGCCTGCTATTTGGCGGTGACAAGGCTAGAGACGGATAGCGAGTCGGGCAAAGTGGAGGTATCAAGGAAATCGAGCGGTACTTGACGATTTCAAGGACGAATGCCCAAGGAGTTGCCCAAGAGACTACCACCTAGGAGGGAGTGGATGATAAGGTTTTAAATGTACCTTTTGAGGGGTCGTTTAAGCCTTTATTTGATCACTTTTGTATCCGTTATTACTTAATATCGCTCCTTTTCACTTTTTAGGTCTCTCAAGGCAAATTGCCGGAATAGCACTTATTTGGACTAAAAGGCGCGGATATACGAAGAAAATGGCCAAAGTCAAGAATCGAGCCACTCGATCGCCGAATACAACAGACGGCCAGTGTTACCGCGACGCCGTCCGAGCACATGTTGTGACGACTGAGCACCAAATTGCTTATTTTCAAGTGACGTGTCAAGATTTAAAAGAGTAGGTCGTCGCACTCAGACGGCCTAGATTTGATCCGCACGGCCGCGGGAGAAGGGACGGCGCCACAAGCATAAGGTGACGCCGCAAGACTAACGTGGCCAAGATGAAACCCTAATGACGGAGACCCGACACACAAATCATAAGGTGACGCCGTCGCTAATGTAATCTTATATATAGAACCAATTTTTCGCCCAGTGTAGTCTTTGGAGTAAAACCTAAACCGAACCAAGGCCGCCTTGTATAGTATTTTAGGTTCCAAACCCTATCTTACATCAAGATAAGTGTTTTACTCATTAATTCAATTATGTCTTCAATTACTGTGTGTATGCTTGCATGTTCTCCATGTCCCATTAATTTACTTTTGTGTTTGCTAGGAATATGAAACTTAATTATTGAATATTGATTGGTTGTCTCTTATCTTAATTGTTAATGATCTAGTAATGTGATAGGTCATTCGCTGTGTAGTTAATGCTTGATTAATCTTTGTGAACCTTAGACTATAACACCTAGAGTAGTAGTAGGCTAAACCATCCAAAGAGTACCTTAGAGTTAGAGTTTATAATTCCTAGAGATATTGTAGACGAGACCCTTTGGTAGTTTCAAAGAGTTGGGACAAACGATACCCTACGACTTTAGACATACAACGATTAAGAATAAGGACGGACAATTCAACCATCAATAGAGATAATTAAGGAGTAATAAAACATAAGTAAACACATCTTTAAACTATCATACGAGCACACAATAATTAGACATAGACTACATACACCTTAGATTAGATAATTAGATAAGTAGAGTAATTGGTAGAAATACCAACCCCAAATCCAAACCCCGAGATTCGTGACCTTTCTAATTCCTAAAAACATAAAAAGATAAAAATAATCTTCTCAACCCCAACCTTAGCGTAGTAACTTCTCACTAGCATTCCTATTCCCCAGAGAACGATATCAATACCGTGGCCACCCTAATACTACACTACAACGATTAGGTTCACTGCCTAGGGTGTTATAAAACTTGCTCGAAGAAAAGGAAGTTCCTTTGACCCCGAACGACGCGTGTAGCGTTATCAGTGGATCATACCATCGAGCTGGAACCGGGTTCCAAGCCACCCGCCAAAACCCCTTATCGAATGCCACCACCCGAGTTGGAGGAGTTGCGTAAACAACTCAAGGAGCTATTGGATGCGGGCTATGTTCGACCCTCGAAAGCCCTATATGATGCGCCGGTGCTATTTCAAATGAAGAAGGATGGATCCTTAAGGATGTGCATAGACTACCGGGCACTTAATAAGGTAACGATCAAGAACAAGTACCCGATTCCTCTTATTGCGAATTTGTTTGATCAACTTGGAAAGGCGAGATACTTCTCCAAGCTAGACTTAAGATCGGGGTACTACCAAGTACGGATAGCGGAGGGAGATTTGTTAAGACGACGCGCGCCACGAGGTATGGATCTTACGAGTTCTTAGTCATGCCCTATGGCTTAACAAATGCTCCTGCTACATTTTGCACCCTCATGAATAAGCTATTTCACATGTTCCTTGATAAATTTGTGGTAGTATACTTGGACGATATCGTTGTTTATAGTCATACCTTGAGAGCATGTCTTACATTTGAAACATGTGTTCCAAGTGTTACGAGACAATGAACTTTATGTGAAGTCGAGAATGCTCATTCACCAAGACGAAGTCGAGTTCTCGGGATACAAGATCAAAGACGGTGGATTGATGATGGACGGGCAAAAGTAAAGCTATCCAAGAGTGGGAACCACCAAGCAAGGTGACGGAGTTGAGATATTTTCTTGGCTTGGTGAACTATTATCGAAGGTTAATCATGGGATATTCTAAGAATAAGATCCCTCGACGGACCTATCGTTAAGAACAAAGCTCGATATGGGACGAAAAGTGCCAAGCGACGCTCGAGAGTTCAAGAAGGCGGTTATGGAAGAACCGGTGTTGAAACCACCGGATGTAACTATGCCTTCGAGTTACACACTGATGCATCGAACTTTGCTATCGAGGAGTTCTAATGCAAGAAGGACACCCGATCGCATTCGAGAGCTCAAGCTAAATGAGACAGAAAGGAAGTACACCGTGCAAGAGAAAGAAATGACGGTGATTGTGTATTGCTTGCGGATTTGGAGGCACTATTTGTTGGGTTCGAGATTCGTGATCAAGACGGATAACCGATGAGCCACGATTCACTCATCATTTTAGGTCAAATCGAAATGCAAAACATTTAAAAACACTCCGAAATGCATCAAAATACCGAAAATATCTCAAAATTGTGTTTTATATGTTTCAGATGCAAAATTATTGAAAACGAACAAAGTTTGTATAATCGCGCTTAGGCCCCCGACTTTCAAAATTGACAAAAATAGTCCCCGAGCACGATTTTAAAAAGAAAAGTCACCAAAGGTCCTTTTGAATTCATAAGTTGTCATAATCAATCCTTTGGTGTAAAATTTCAAAAGTTTGAGAAATTACGCTTTGATCCTGGATTTTAAATTTGTCTAGTTTAGTCCTTGAATTTCACAAATTGGCAAATTCACCTCGTGACTTTGGTGATTGACAAAGTCACCTTGATAATACTTCATAAATTACAACTTTGGTCCACCGGTTTCGATTGTACATGTTTAACCCTAAACTACAATTTGATCCATGGTTGGTCCTAAGTCCAATTCAAATATACAAATCCAAGCCCAATACCCGGCCAAACCCAATCCCACCCGGGTCAACTGATAAACAATACACCGCTTCTTCTCTTTCCCGCCCAAGCAACCTCGAACCCAAGAAACAGAGAAGCAAGGAACCCTAGCAATCTAAAACTCTTTCCTTCTTCCCAAACACTCAACCCTCCAAACCTTCTATTACCCAATTTCACCACACCCCAAAACCCACCTTCACCTTCTTTGACCCGCTTCCACTAATCCCAAACCCACTACCATTTCCCCCCTCATTCCAATCGCAAGTCGGCAATCCCAGCTTAAAAGGCTTCAGTGGATGGCTCAGACATTTCATCTATACCTAATCGATCAATGGCTCGATTGGTTCAAGAAAGCACAAGGATGGTTTTGCTTTATCGCTCACACAAAACAAGCACAAGAAGAAGAGATGAAGACATGAAGATCGTAGTATAAATAGGAGACTTTGTAGCCAAGTATAAGGCACCCCTAGTTTTATCTTGAAATCTTTTTAGTTTTCTTGTTTTTAAGTTCATGTAATTTCCTTTTTAATATCAATGAAAAGCAATTTTCGTTTCATGTTTTATGTTGTTAAAGTTTATTCAAAGGTTACTAATTGTTTTAGCATAAGCAAATCTCAAAGAAAAGGGTCGTTAGTTTTTCAAAGGCGCTTCAAGCTCTTCATTCCTTAAAGTGGGTGTTTCGTTTATGTTTTCAAACGGTCAAAATGCACTTCTAACCCATTCGACTTGTTGAGTCAAGATTGTTTTGCAAGTTCGAGAGAATATCACCTATCACAACTGCTTTATCAAGAGGTCTCAAAGTTTAGTTAGCAAAGAAAAGTTTTTTATCTCGAACCGAAGCAAGCAAGCTCATTGCTCATCACCCTATTTGAAGCTTTTTGGTTTTCAAAATCAAGATTTAGTTTTTCTAATCTTTTGTACCCAACTCACTCTAGTTCAAGTTTCAAGTGTCGAAATAACTTCTAACATAGTCTACATTGAATGTCAAAAGTCTACTTTACCATGTTTTGTTTTCTCGCACCAAGAAAATAAAGCTCAAAGTTAGCTAATCTCGACTTGATTTTGAGCCTTAAAAAGCTTCTATCTTGCATCCAAATCCGCTTTTAATGAACCTTGTTTATGCTAACCCATTGCTTTGTAGTTTTTTTTCCTCACTGGGAGCCTAATTCCTACCGAATAGGCGCTTGAAATAAATGCACTCACCGCACATCCGCAGCCACATGTGTCCTCTTTTTCTAGCTTATCGAGATTAGGTAGCGAATTAGGTAATTATTAAGTAGTTTAAATATAGTGTATTTAGTAGCTTTAGGATTGAAGTTATTAGTTTTCTTTAGCACTTATTAGGACAGCTTCAAAGTTCTGCTCATTCACATACTAGCCTCTTAGATTCCCTTTAGTGTAACATCAACCGCCAACCGCTTTCTCCCTTTGTATTTAGTGATGTTCAATGCTTACAGCTTATCTAGGATTGGATATGTAGGTGTTAACTTAGTGCTTATCAACTGCTTATCTGCCTTAGTATGCTTTTAAAAACGTATAAGGAGTGTTTGGTTGTTTGTCTTTAAAGGTGTTTGATTGCTCATTGTTAAAATCGATTGCTTATGTCGCTTATACAAATTATCGTGAGTTTTCAAAACTTAAGTTTTCACAAAATCTCTTTATTTTGATCATATCTTCAAGTCTCAAAAAGAAAAATCAAAAAAGAAAAGTTGTGCAAAAGTGGCATAGCTGGGACTCGAACCCACGCCACCCAAACACAAACACACGCCTTACCAAATACTTGGGACTTGTCTCACCATATGTTGCAACATTAAATACATAAGTGGGTGTTTGATGATTTAGTTATAAGCTTTCTTTAGCTTATTTCGAGCTTATTTTGAATAGCAACCCACCGATCTCTTATTTTTCTCATTAGTAGCATAACTTAAAGTATTTTCTCAGGAAATTTTGATTTTTACCAACTAGTTTAGTATTTTAATAATTTAATTAGTGTTTAATAGATTTTAATTGTGAGAAATTAATTTAAAAGTCAAAAAAATATTCCGCTTTTTCCTAAAATTATTTTTAGTCAAATAGAACGTAGGAAAATTGATTTCACACCCGTAGCCCTTAAATTGCAAAATTTTTACATTTATGGCTCGGGTTGTTTCCCGGTTTTTACGTTTTAGCACCCTAGGACTTAGTGTAGCTTTGTTTTATCATTCCTTAGGTTTAGTAGTAGTTAGTTTGTAGTTTATTAGGGTTCCCTTGCCTTAATTACTTTCCCGTTAATTAATTTGTATAATTCGTAATCAAATCCAAATCTTTAAAACCAATTCAAGTTCAAATCACGAAACTCAACGAATCCTTCCATTCACACCTCGTTGGGACACGACCCGGAAATCACTTTTCCAGTATCACTTTATCACACCCGTGAGGTTTGGCACGCTGACCTTTTCCTAAGTGGTCGATTTGTCGAATTTACTGCTATTTTGATATACGCTGATATGTGTTTTCACCACCACTCACAACGAATCAATAACATTGCTACGAGTTACTTTCAAACCCAAAAGAAGTTAAGTCCCAAGCAAGCTCGGTGGCAAGACTTCCCAGCCGAGTTCGACTATCACTGGAGTACAAGCCGGGAAGGCTAATGTGGTAGCAGACGCATTGAGTCGCAAGGCGGAGTTTGCGGCAATCACCCAAGCGCAATTCTTCCTCCAAGACCGAATCAAGGAAGGATTGGAACATGATCCCTTTGCCAAGAAGCTCATGGCCCTAGCAAGAGATGGAAAGACTCTGAGATTTTGGCTAAAAGGGGACATGTTGTTCACCAAAGGAGATCGGCTTTACGTGCCTAAGTGGGGTGATCTTAGACGGTTAATCTTGAAAGAGTGTCATGATTCGAAGTGGGTTGGTCATCCGGGGATTAAGAGGACGTTGGCATTGGTCGAGGGCACTTATTATTGGCCAAGAATGGAGGATGATGTAGAGACATTCGTCCGGACGTGCCTCGTTTTCCAACAAGACAAGATAGAGCAAAAGAAGTCCGGAGGATTGTTGGAGCCTCTACCTACGCCCAAAGGACCATGGGAGAGCGTTTCCATGGACTTTATTACATGCTTGTCAAGTCGGAAGGATGCGGAGTATTATAGTGGTGGTCGATCGATTCTCAAGTATGGAACTTTCATTGCCGCACCACCCGATGTCACACGACGATACGGCTAAGCTTTTCTTTAAGAATGCGGTGAAGTATCGGGAGTGCCACATGTGGTCGTTAGCTATAGAGATCCTAGATTCACGAGGTGCTTTGGACGAAGTTGTTCAAGATCATGGGACGGAGTTGAACTTCTACGAAGTTCCATCCCCAAACGGACGGCAAACGGAGAGGTAAATGCACTATTGGAACTCTATTCCCGACACTATGCGAGCGCAACCAACATGATTGGGCTAAACTCCTCGACGCTGCTCAATTCTCGACAACATGCAAAGGAGTGAAGCCACGAGGAAGAGTCCTTTCGAGTTGGTCACGGCGCCAACCATTGACCAATGCCTTAGCCGCATCATACGAGGGAGTAGCCCTACCGCTACAAAACAATGAAGGAATGGTATGAACAAGCGGACTCGCCCGGCTTCATGGATAAAGCGGCTAAGAAGACGAGGAAGGGCGTATGAGAAAAGGAGACATGTCAAGTTCGAGGTCGAGATCAAGTAATGGTGAAGTTTTGCCTCAACAATTCAAATCACCAAGGAAGGTGCACAAAGGTTTGATACGGAGGTACGAAGGCCCTTTCTGATTGGACGTGTTGGAAGGTATCATATCGACTTCAACTACCGCCTAAGTGAAGATTCATCCGGCCTTCCATGTTAGCCTTCTCAAGCCTTACCATGAGGACGAGGAAGACTCGAACGAGGGTGTCCAAACGGGCACCAACAATGTTGTTACTGCACGATCGAGAGGTCGAGGAGATCTTGTCTGATCGCACGACACGGAGACCAGGAGTGCTAAGCTATAAAGAGTACTTGATCAAGTGGCGAATTTGCCCGACAGTGAAGCAAGTCAGTCAAGACTTGTTATGGCAATTTACGGACAAGATCAAGAAGTATCAAGAGGATTGCACGACGAGGACGCCGCGAGCTTAGCGGGAGGATGTCACGACCCGCCTACTCGACTAGATCATTTTCAGTATGATCGGATCTTGATTATTCTACACTCTCGGGAGGTCTTGGATAAGCTTGGAAAAGTTTAGAAGCCCATGGAAGATTATGGATAATCTTGGAAGCTTTTGGAATATGTTAGAATAAGTTGAAGCTCTAGAAACTTACTAGAAGCTTATGGAAATCCTAGAAGCTAGAAGCTTCCAAAGAACCTTGTAGAAGCTTGTACATAGTAGTATAAATAGATGTAGCCTCATTTGTAGATGGCATCCAAGAAATTTCACTTGTAAAGCTCTCTTGTAAAAGTTCTCTAAGTAATAATACAAAGTGTTTCTTTACATTCCACTTGTTCCATTCTTTGAAGTTTACTTTCGTTGCATACATCGTTGAGTGTTCGAGCAAGGCTGAGCTTAGTCGAGACTAAGTGCCGCACGGAAGACCTTGTAGAGACAAGTCCGTGACACTAAGCCACAAAAAATGCACTTATAAAATATAAGCTGAAAAACAAATAAGGCATCAACCTGCTATATAAGCTTAATTAAACACCAATGGCAATGGGGCGGGTTTGGGGCGGGGCGGTCATCCCCATCCCCAAACCCGATTACAAAAATCATCCCCAAACCCGCCCTAATCCCCATCGAGATCTTATCGTATGCCCATCGGGCGAGATGCTCCCAAACCCGCCCATTCCCCACGGGGTCTTATCGTTTTCTTCGAAGCGCCGATCCTCCATCATACCCATGCCTTTCCGCTTATTTTATTTTACGCTATTAACAATATGATTTTACTAATAACTTAAAGAATCGAGAACCTATTAAAATATATTAGGCATCGAGTAAATCACAACTTTTTAGAATATTATGACACAAAATAAGATTTTATGATCACACTTTGAGATATTAAAAAGATAAAAATTAACAAAAGTTAGAGAATTATATTTAGTACATAAATGTTAGCACAATATTCAAAGTATATAGATATATGTATATGTTTCGGGTCGGGCCGGGTCGGGGCAAGGCGCGTGATAACGTCCCCGTCCCCACCCCAAACCCGATAAAATCCTGTAACGCCCCAAAACCCACCCCAAACCCGATAACATGCCCCGCCTACCCAATAAGTTCGGGTTTGGCTTCGTCGGCCAGCTTTTTTGCCATCCCTACCTTTAAGCATATATTAATTTTGACAAGAGGGAAGGAATAGAGTGAAAGTAGCTAAAAAGATTGGTATCAAAATAGTAAACTGAAAAAGTAAAAGGGTGGGTGGAGTGAAAATAAAGGTGGAAGAAACGTCTCTCCTGGTCCAAATTCCAAATATCAATAAAAACCGCACATGACCACCCACACTTACTAGTACAAGACATAATAAATTTACATAAGACCACTGTCTTACATCTATATGCTTGGCAGCTGCTTTAAAACATAACAGTAGCAGCATCTAGTACCACTTCTCCACTTTCATTTCAAATACACACTGGTATGGTTTTTTTACTGGATCTTGTTTCATTCATATACATAATCAAACTTTGTTTTTACTGCTTGCTTCATACTCATACTCTTGATGTTTAAATATGTTTCTGGGTTTAGTTATAGTAATAGTATAGACCAAAAAAGTATAAATAGTTTTAACGGTAAAAAAAAGATACTGAAAAAGTTGCATTTTTGGTGGTATGTTATAACGGTCACTTTTTTTTAATGAATATTATGATAGTTTGATTTGATTGGCTGTTTGTGTTGATGAAACAGTTTAGGAAATCATAATCATCTCTAAAAAAAGAAAAAGAAAATACACTTTTGAAAAATGTGAAATAAGTTGCATCTGAAATAGGAGTCTGATTGGCTGTTTAGGTGGTGATACTTTACCATAAAGAGTTTAAATATAAATCAACTCCAGGTTTTAGTGTTTTTTGTTAATTGTTATTAATGCAAATGCTACTTTATTTAATTTGCAAATATATGTTAAAATTAATAGACAAATATTATTGTTTATGGATGAGTATCTTGGTAGTTTTCAGAGGTTGATCTTAGCTTAATGTTCTTCATTTCCAGATTTCTATTTACTTAGTTTTAGCTATAGGTAGCAAATATGACATTTTTGGTTAACGGGTCAAAATGGGTCAAGGGTCAAGCTAAGCAATTATAAATAATTGGTAGTAATTAATATATTTGGTAATATGTTGTGGAAAACTTTAGCCGTGTGACCCGTTTTCTACCTAGCTAATTTGTTTGTATTTTACTCCATTGACTATTACCAAATGATAGTATAACCAAAATTTAAAATTGAGTAACCCAACTTAAGAAGATATAAAGACTTGAAGACGCGGTGGTTTGTCCTTATGTGTTTTGCTTTATGCATTTAGGCGAGTTGGTAACCTAACGCACTGTTTGTATGTTTGATGTGTTGCAGTTCATTCGATTAGATAAAATGTCATACTTGGGGATCATCAGACATTGTCCATTTTGGCTGTGGTCGTGGCAGATGATGTTATATACAAAGACCCTAAACAGCCGATTCCTGCTCGATTGAAAGATCTTTTGGGACGAATGACGGTTGAAGAAAAAATTGGTCAAATGGTTCAAATTGAAAGGATTGCCGCTACTCCTGATATCATGAGGCACTACTACATTGGTAATATAAAAATTTATCACGTATAAAACATCATTATATGCGTACAACATGCTTGCATGGTGAATACGATTTTGGTGTTGTAAAGAGTTTGTAATAAACTAAATGGGCCCTTATAATCACACTAAATGAATGATCTTTTGTTCTTGTTAAATGCAGGAAGCTTACTAAGTGGTGGAGGGAGTGTTCCAAATCCACACGCAACTGTCGTTGATTGGATTAATATGGTAAATGAGTTCCAAAACGGGTCACTGTCTACCCGTTTAGGGATCCCAATGATTTACGGAATTGATGCCGTTCATGGCCACAACAATGTTATTAATGCTACCATATTTCCACATAATATTGGCCTTGGAGCTACCAGGCAAGTCAAAGCTTTTATACTTTCTTCTCCTCTACTATAATATATCTTTGTAATTGCAACATTTATTAAGTCAAAAGTTTGTTTAATTTAGCTCTACGATTGAACTTATTGTAATTTTTAATGGACAATAGGGACCCTGATCTCGTGAAGAGAATCGGTTCTGCCACCGCTTCTGAAGTTAGAGCCACTGGAATTCCATATGCTTTTGCCCCTTGTATTGCTGTAAGTATGCATATTTATTAATTATTACTGAGTAATAATGATGATTTACGTTAATGCATTGTTACTAAATGTCTCAACTATTGCAAATTTCTTAATAGGTATGCAGAGATCCAAGATGGGGACGGTGTTATGAGAGTTACGGTGAGGATACCAAACTTGTTCAAAGTATGACCGAAATTATATTAGGATTGCAAGGTGAAATTCCAAAGGGATCACGGCTAGGTGTCCCATATGTTGCTGGAAAGTATGTACCCTCTAAATATATTTTCTTTAAAATACGAGTTCGTCTTAAAATGTTCTATTTGCTCATCATCACTCTCTTTTGTTTTCTTAGGGACAAGGTTGCCGCTTGTGCAAAGCACTTTGTAGCAGATGGTGGGACAACTCATGGAATTGATGAGAACAACACTGTAGTCAGCGAACAAGACATGCTAAAAATCCACATGCCTCCTTACTATGACTCAATCATCAAAGGTGTGTCAACGGTCATGGTGTCGTATTCCAGCTTGAACGGTAAAAGGATGCATGCTAACGGTGATCTTATTACTGGATACCTAAAGGACAAGCTAGGTTTCAAGGTATATTTAAATTACCACCCATAACATCGACATTGTGAATAATATAAGGCTTTTCAGTTTGCTGATTGTAAAATATTATCAGGGATTTGTTATATCAGATTGGGAGGGAATTGACCGAATTACTTCTCCTCCTCATTCCAACTACACTTACTCTGTCCAAGCTAGTATTTTAGCTGGCATCGACATGGTTAGTTATTATGTGTTTGTGTGTGTCATGTTTAAATGTGTGTTAATATATTGCATTTTTCTTAATTATAAGCAATCTGATATTAGCATTAACATTAACATTCTCAATAGGTCATGGTCCCGAATAATTACATTGAGTTCATTAATGATCTTACATTATTGGTCAAGAGCAAAATTATCCCAATGGAACGTATTGATGATGCCGTTAGCCGAATTTTACGAGTCAAATTTACCATGGGTCTGTTCGAGAATCCTCTTGCTGATTTTAGTCTAGTCAACGAGGTTGGAAGCCAGGTCAGTCATTTATCCAATTCGTTTTGTTTTTATGTTTCATGTAAAATAACCCTCAGGGATGTCCTCAGTTTGTTTAAGCGGTCACGTAATTTTTATTTAATCTATTTGTTTGTTATTTCTGTTTTGAGAAATATAGGCACACAGAGAAATAGCAAGGAGGCGGTAAGGAAATCACTGGTGCTGCTTAAGAATGGGAAGCAAGTAACAACCCAATCCTGCCCCTACCCAAGATGGGATCAAAGATTTTGGTTGCTGGAAGTCATGCTGATAATCTGGGCTACCAATGTGGTGGGTGGACAATCGGGTGGCAAGGGTTTAGCGGGAATGGAAACACAACAGGTATGCTCATTGTATGGCCTAAATATGGGGTGCCAAGTACTACTGTACTAGAATGGCAAAGCTTCCATTTCATCTCTTACCACTAGAGGTGGCACAATGGGCGGGGTTGGGCAAATTTGTAACTAGTCGAAACGGTTATTTGATACAAATGGAAACCGGTTGGGATAATTTTAATACAAATGGAAACTTGGTTAACTCGTAACACTTTTTGCCTAACTGCTTTGATAAATGAGTAGTTTAACACACATGATGACAGAAACTATGTTATTTCAATAGCTAAGTTTCTGAAATAGGGTGAATTTTGACCCAATAACCTATTCATAAATAATTGGGTCAGTATTATCCGAGTCTTCTTTTCAAATATGCATGGGTACTCAATCTGATGACCCATTGGCCATAAAACAACAAACGTCCCACACAAACATTACAAAATTACATTGCAAAATATAACAGTTCAAGGGTACAAAATAAAGATTTAAAATACAAAATCAATTTTTTTTTTTTTAAAAAAAAAAAAAAAAAAAGTCATAAAGCAAGTGAATTAATAGAGCTCTTCATTACCTGCAGGAACAACTATTCTAAACGGAATCAAATCTGGCGGTTGATCCAAGCAATCAAATCACTTACATGGAAAACCCCAATGTTGAAGCCATCAAGTCCAATAACTTCTCATATGCAATAGTTGTAGTTGGTGAGCATCCTTACACGGAGATGTTTGGCGATAGTTCAAATCTCACAATTCCAGATCCCGTCCAAGTATCATCACAAATGTTTGTGGTCAAGTAAAGTGTGTTGTGGTCATCATATCTGGCCGCCCGTTGTGATTGAACCATATATGTCAGTGATTGACGGTCTGGTTGCAGCCTGGTTACCTGGGACTGAAGGCCAAGGTGTTGCTGATGTTCTTTTGGAGACCATGAATTTACAGGAAAACTTTCAAGAACATGGTTTAGAACTGTTGACCAGCTTCCGATGAACATTGGTGACCAAAATTACAATCCACTTTTCCCTTTTGGATATGGCCTCACAACAAAATCAGCTATCGAAGGTAAAATTAGCAATCTTATTATTTCGTGCTTATTGTTGACTAATGGTTAAAAGTCTTATTTGAGTTTGAAACTTGTTGATCCTATTGCAGGTCGTTATCAGCTGGCATTGCTCTAAGACCGTTTGTTCTTGGCATTTTGGTTACATTGTTTATGAGTTTGAGTTTATCACACGGGTACATTGCCTAGAGGAAACTTAGCTTATACCTAGGAGCTTGGTTTCTGTTGATCATTTTGTAGAACGTTAGAGGAATTCTAAATCGTTCGGCTTCTAGAATTAGATTAGAGGAAGGGATTGCTAGTTATGTATGCAGTGCCAGTGACTTTAAACATCCAATGATTCCACAGTTGAAACAATTTGTTGTAATATTATTATTATTTACTATATTGAAGGGCATGTCTTAGTTTTGATTTGATAGTTACTTGAAGACATTAGCCTTTTGTTATGATAGTACAGATGGCCAAAAAAAGTACTCAAGCGTTTCGGATTCAAATCATTCAAAATTGAGTTTTTGATATCGAAATCTAAAAAATATCGGGAAAAAATTGCGTCCAATAGGATTTGAACCTACACTAAGGCTAGACGCAATCGCAACCGATGTATCGGGTGTCAAAAATAGGGGTCAATCGACGTTGAGATCGGTTGGCTCGGATGCTGGTCTTCGGCTGCCACATCGAGCAAAGTATGAAAATGCTAGACATCGGGCTAAATTTGGACCGATGTTATTCCCCACATTTTGTCACAATTTCCAACTTTAATTGCCCATAAATTCAAAAATGTGACCGTTTGGTCATTTAAACAAAAAAAAAAACTTTTTTTTAAAACAAATTTACCACTCTATAAATACCAACTTCACCTCAAGCACAATTTACCACTCACCATTTCTCATCTATATTCAATCAACCATTCTAACGAAATACCCACGAAACACAATTTTTAATACGTCGTCATTCGAAAGATTTATTAAGTTCTTCTTCGCTTCCGACGACGAAGAAGTTTTGAGGAGTTTATGGAGTTTATGGATTGCCGAAGGCTTACAAAGCATCACAACCAAAAACCGACGAAGGTACATACGTAGGGATCATGAGGGTGCTCATAATCGCTTAGTGGCGGATATCTCGAAAACCGCAGCTCGACGCAAGAACATTCCGCCGGCGGTTCCGCATGAGCCGAGAGCTATTCACGTAAATTGTTCGAGAGATAACCGATCACTCTACTTATTTTCGACAAACTCGATGCTGGGGCGCACTTAGTATTAGCCCGCTGGTCAAGTGCATCGCGCCATTCACAATCGGGATACGCAGCTCTCGATTCTTCGACGGTAGTCCGCACTCGTGCATCCACATCCCGTGAATGTCTTCATAAGTTTTGGCGAGGTTATCATGGAGTTATATGGTCGTGAATATTTGCGAAAGCCCACGATTCTCGACCTTGAAAGAATATATGCTCATCACGAGCATAAGCACGGCTTTCCGGATGATGGGAAGCATTGATCATACAAGTGGGAGCCGGGAGAACCGCCCGAATAGCGCGAGAGCTCAACATTGTGGTGATCACGGCCATCCATTCATTTTGTTGGAAGCGGTCGCCCTAAGATTTATGGATTCGCATGTGTTCTTTGGTGTCTCCGGAATGAATAACGACGTAAACGCTTTTACGCCGCTCAATTGTGTTCAATGATATCAAACTGGGAGAGCACCGCACCTTGAATTCGAGGCTAACGATGCGGCTTATAAAAGTGGATATTATCTTATCGATGGGATATATCCACAATGGTCCGCTTTATGAAGTCTATTTCAAATCCTCCTACGGTGATCGTAAAGAATATTGTACAAGAGGAGGCACGAAGAAGAAGGAAAGATGTGGAACGGGCTTTTGTGTTGCCAAGAAAAGTGGAAAATGCTTAAAGTTCCCGCCGAGGGTTTTTTAAATGATATCCAAGATATTATGTATACATGTATCATATTACATAATATGATCATCCGACACAAGCAATGGGCGATATGTCCCATATGGTTTGAAGATGAGGACACCAAGATCATGATCCCTTAAGAACGCATGAAGAATCGCTGGTGGTTACTCAGAGCTAATGGACTCATCAACTCATCAAAACTTAAAACTGATTTCGTCGAACACATTTCGAGAAATCGTCGACATCATGTCGATGCAAAGGAATCAAGTCGATAGTGACGACGTACGAAGACGATGAAGAGTTTTTGTAATGTTTTTAACGTTATTTTAATAAGTTACGTAATGTTTTTAATGTTTATTTGAATTTCAGAATGTAATGTTTTTTAAATTGAACGAATTTTAAATTTGTTGTTTAAAATGTTTGAATTAAAAAAAAAAAAAAAAACACACACACACACTGTCATCGGTCACATCCGGCCACGCCAAGTCGTTTGAGAAAAATGACGCTACGCATGACCCCAGGTCCAAGACCTTTGCCCTATCCAAAAGACTTGCAAGGATAGTTTTTGTCAAAAAGATAGTTTTGATGTTTTTGTTTTTTCGTTTAATAACCTAACACCGGGTATAGTGGCAACCGCGTTTACCACCGCCACCTCAACGCCAAAAGTGTAATAAGAAGACTCCATTCATCATCAAATTCAATTTCTTTTATATTTAACTAATTTGTTAAATGCTAAAACTAAAAATTCAAGAAATAAAAAAACATTAAATTAATAATTTACAAACAATACACTATAATTTAAGCACTTAAACTAATTTAAAATTATGTTGCTTTTTGATTTATTGCTTCATCTTCATCACTGTTTCTTCTTGTTTTCTAGTCAAACGCTCTCATAAGGAGAGGTATGAAACAATATATTATTATTATTATTATTATTATTATTTTTTATTATTATTATTATTTTTATTTATTTTATGTTTTTCGTATCGAAAGATGAAAACTTGTCGTTGTACTTTAATTTCATGTTGACTTTGTTGGTATTCGTTTTCTTCCATCTCCACCCGCCTCTTTATCTCCAAACAGGAGTCCCGGTCATCTTTCTTTTGTGAAAACAAGACGAGTGGGTGCTTGTCCATGTATCCAACAACAAATTAACAAAAGGTTTGAGAGCAACAGCTGAAGACGCCGATGGAATTGCGAGGACGACGCTTTATTCTTCACTTTGTCCTTATCCAATGGTCGAAGTTTTTGCACCTCCTCCCCCTCATCCTTTGAATCCCTCACTTCGTTGTTGAGACTAAATCCATCATGCACTGAGTCATATGTGTTGAATGAGGTGGGTTCCGATGTCTTTGATATTTATATGGAAGCAACGGACTTGTGGCATTTCTACCTTTTTCTCAAGTCTTATGCACTTTTAAAATTCTTCATGCATGAACAAGTGTAGCGTACATACTTTGATATTAAGCTAATGCCTTATGGAAGACCAACTCATCACTTGACCCACTCTCGCTCCTTCTAACCACATTATAGTAAGTCGCATTAAACCCACCAACTTTAGGACAAATTTGTGATTTTCATTTGCGCTAATTCAGAACTCTCTCGATTCCCCATTTCTTTATGAAAGTAATCTTGTACTTGGCTAAAACCCGCGACTTTTTCGCGCGCCTTTTGCATTATTTTTGGACGTGTTGATTTAAGCTTTACATAGCGGTATCTCTTCTAGTGTGGTCCACGGCTTGTTACAATCATCGCCTTTTTTTTCGCTTCTTTAGTCGCATATTTTTGACTTGTCGGTTTCTTTTTTACGGTGAGACCTCTTGACGACTATTCAACACTGGGAGGGACCACCCAAAGCTTGAGTCGGGGAATAATGTTGAGAACAAAAAAGGATACAAATCTCTCATTTCGTCGACATTAACATTAAAATGTTGAATTGAAGACAAAAGTTTTAGAATTGTTTGTTAGTGGTGACGATGAATCGCGATAGATTGGTGGTTTTGTGGTTGTGTGGGTACATTCTTTGTTAGGGGTATGGACAAATTGTTCGGGTAAGAGGTCGTCGTTGTTGCTATGATTCCGAAAGTTTGCCATAAACAAAACTTGAGGGTTGAAAATTAACTATGGGTGAGTGACCGAGTCGAAAAGCATAATGGGTGTTAGACGCTTAGTCTGGCGTCGTTGTTTGATGTTTTTGTGTTCGAGTTTTTGATACATTAAAAAATGAGAATATAAGAAAGTATACGATATAGTGTGTTTTAAAAGGTGTCAACAAAACTGGAGTATGAAGGTATATTATTATTTTTGATAATCCTATCTCGTGGTTGAAAATGTAGCCATTGGGTTCTTTTCCATTAACACACAAGACTTGCTTAAGGATAACGATACATTCGTATTTGACTTGCATAACTTAAAAGATGTTGTTGCTTATTTGCGTTATCACTACAAGTTAATGAGATGTGACGATTCTTAACTATTGAAAAGGAGGACACTTGGCTAGTATCATCGATACGCTTACACGCTGCTGTCGGGGTCAAAGGAACTTCCTTTTCAAGCAAGTTTTCAACACCCCAGCAAAGGAACCTAATCGCTGTAGTGTAGTATTAGTGGTAAGCCACGGAATTGATATTGTTCTCTAGGGAATAGGAATGCTAGTGAGAAGTTACTACGCTAAGGTTGGGGTTGAGGAAGATTATTTTTTATCTTTTATGTTTTTAGGAAATGGAAAGGTACGAATCTCTGGGTTTCGATTTGGGGTTTGGTATTTCACCGATTACTTCTACTTATCTAATTATCTAAACTAAGGTGTATGTAGTCTATGTCTATTGTTGTGTGCTCCTATGATAGTTAAAATGTATTTGCTTAGGCTTTATTACTCCCTAGTTATCTCCTATTGGTGGTTGAATTGCCACGTCCTTATTCTTAATTGCGTTGTGTCTCTAAGGTCGAGGTATGCGTTATCCCTAACTCTTTGAAGCTACCAAAGGTTAACGACTATAAAATCTCTAGGATTCATAAACTTTAACTCTAAGGTATTCTTTGGATGTATAGCCTACAATTACTCTAGGTGATTATAAACTAAGGTTCAACAAAGATTAATCAAGCATTAATAACACAACGAATGACCCATCGCAATACTAGGTCAATCACAACTAAGATAAGAGACAACCAAACAATATTCAATAACTAAGTTTCATATTACCTAAGAAAACACACAAATAAATTAGCCGAATATGGGGAACATGCAAGCATACACACAATCAATTGAAGACATAATTGAATTAATGAAGTAAAACACTTATCTTGATGTAAGATAGGTATGAACCCTAAAAATACCGTGACAAGACAAATTTTGGTTCTGGTTTAGGTTTTTACTCCACAAACTACACATCGAAAACTAAAAATTCGGTTTATATATATAAGGTTACAACCGCGACGGCCACCCTTTAGTTTGTGACGCCGCCGGGTCGCCGCTATTAGGGTTTCGCCTTGGCCACGTTATCATTGCGACGGCGCCACCTTATGTCCGTGACGCCGCCGCTTGAGTCTCGACGCTCGATCAAATCTAGGTCGCCCGAGCCGCGACGCCTACTTTTAAAACCCGATGCCGCCACTTGTAAATAAGCAATTTGCTCACCGAAGTCGTCACAGGTCTTGTTCACGAGGCCACAAGTATAACCCGACGCCGCCCCTTCTGGCCAGCACTGAGTGTCTCGATTCTCGACTTTGGCCATTTTCTTCAGATATTCGCGCCTTTTCGTCCGAATAAGTGTCATTCCAAAGAATTTGCCTTCAAGATACCTAAAAGTGAAAAGGAACGATATTAAGTAATAACGGATACAAAAGTGATCAAATAAGGGCTTAAACGACCCCTCAAAAAGGTACATTTTAAACCTTATTAAATATCCCTACATTTGGTATTTGCTTGTCCTCAAGCAAATGTGTTTTTAGCCAATTAATTTATAAGTTGGGGTCAAGAAGCATTAGTTTAGAATAATTCACAACACGATAAGCCCTAAAGTCATAACAAGCACGGAAATTACATACTAGCACCTCACTGTGGGTGTTTGATACTCTCATCTCTCGGTGTATATGAAATATATCAAGTTGGAAATGGAAGATAAACACTCATTAACCGGGCCCTAGTACATAGATTACCATAGGCTTGAGACTAGATCAAACCTCCATCGCTTACGAAGCACCTAAGAAAAACTATCCAAGAGGTCTTTAAAGGGTTCTAATGATAGGCTTACGTAGGAAACAAAGGGTTCAGTGGATAAGCGATTTAGTGGTGGCAAGTCAAAATCTTTATGTTACAAGCATGCTAAGAATGACGCTGCTAAGCCAAGACCGACACTTTTAACTCTAGATAACCTAAATAAACAAACATAAATTTAAAGATAGATATAGGATGGTAGCCTGCTTTTTTTTTTTTTTTTTTTTTTTTTGGAATTAACACTCTATTTTTTTTTCTTTTTCTATTTTTTTCCGATTTTTTTTATACACTTTTACTCTACCATCCTCTACGATAACATCAAATGATAGGGATTTATAGGCACATCTCTACACTTGAGTTTTTATTACTCCGACACTAATTTGCCCCGAATTGAAAAGATCAAAACACTTGGAGTACATTATTACGCAAATCAATGGAATTTGAATTTAACGCTCCCTTCCGTCATTTCATAAATTTTAACTTTTCCCATGAGTTCCAATCGTCCCAAACCGTGTACAAAAGATATGACTCGACTTAGCAACTTATGCAAGCAACTAGATAATTGAACCAAGGGTTTAGTATGATAACAATAATGCACTAAAAGCGAGTGCATACAAGGTAGGCTAAGGCGATTGGGCGTACATATTCAGCGGATTGTAAACAATGCTTCATTGATATTCCGGAAAATCGAAACATCACGAGAACCGCGAAAAGGATAGGCTTTGGGTTAACTAGGTATCGTGTACTAAAGACGAGTACAACACAAAGGTGTGGGGAATTACCAACCGATGCGAAGAAGTAATTATATTACGGGTATCAAACAAGGGTTATCCTAATGCCTCTTATCATTTAGTTATTCCTAACTACACAAGTGTAGTCTTACTAGCGATCTCGGAATGCATCACAAAACAAGTTATAGAATCTATTATACTACCGGCTCACACTCTAAGCATCAAAGATGAATGCTTTAATTCCTACAAATCTAAGGCGATCCTCACATTTTGGGTGGAATTTAAGTGGTAAAGGGTTTTGTGCTAATATATAATTTCCTATCCAGACGCTTTATTAGACTAATGACTCCACTCATATATATATATATATATATATATATATATATATATATATATATATATATATATATATATATATATATATATATATATATATATATATATATATATATATATATATATATATATATATATATATAGAGAGAGAGAGAGAGTGATAAAGATCAATAAAGAGAATATCCGTAAAAGATAAAAATTTTTTTTTTCAAAAGTTCTCAAAAATTCCAAAAATATTCCACAAGATCGAAATGATGACGACGCATAAAAAGTTGTGAAGGAATTTTTTAAAAGTGGATACTTTTCCCCAAAAATTATGGAAAAATACGTCACAGCATTAAATTATTTTTTGTGCATCAAATTTGGTTTGCACCCACCATCTTTTGCTTTTATCATCAAAATAACATCAAGATCTAACTAAAGTTAGTTGAAAATTTTCAAGATCAAAATTGCTTTTTGTGCATTAAAAACGATCAAACTCAAAATTATAAAAACTGCTTTAAAAAGTTTTATGCACCAACATACCCGATCTTGTGGAATATTTTTGAAAATTTTGGAGAAATTTAAAAAATATATATTTTTATTCTTTTACTGATATTTGTCTTTTATTTTAACTTTACCCTTATATATATATATTAATTTATATGATTTTATAACTTAATGTTTACAATTAAATTTATATTTACATTAACATAATTAGTTACATTTTGAAATAACTTAAAGTAATTTAAATGGTTTTTAACATGTCCTCGCCAAAGACATATTCACTTTAAGAGTTATGTAATTGTTTTCATTTAAATATTCATTATGTTGTTAATAAATACATATTAATAAAGTCAACAAATGGTCAATTTTCTGGTAAGAACATGTTTTCACCAAAAGATTGACGGAAAAAATTAAAAGAAAATGAATAAAGTAAAGAAAATAGTAAACATAAAATCGATAAAAGTCAACCTTTTACGAAAAACCTGTTCTCGCCAAGTTTTTAGTCAAATCTTCTTAGCTTTTTGACAAAGTCAAAGTCTGGAACTCGATTTTTTTTTCCGTTTAGCGCTTTTGGCAGGACATGGTGTCCTCAGCGAAAGCTTCGTCGCCCGTTATAGTTATCCTTGTAGCATGGTCCTGCCCAAGACCATGTTATCATAAACACAACTCACGACGCGTCTTGGTGGGAGGTGTAATGCTGACTGTTTAATCTAATGGGAAGACGCTGAAAACACAATTACACTTGGTCTAAACATTATTTTCTTTAAGAGAAGAAGTGCACGCGCTTATAAATTTTATAAGCACGCCACCTCAACATATACCCTATAACACCACTATTACATTAACACTATCCCATTAAAATTTCTATACACATCACATAAAATAACCCGCTCACTAGCACTCTAATAATGATTTTTTTAACTTGTCTTGTAGAAAGACAAAGAAAGAAACAAAAATTACAAACTTTTCAGACTTTTGCATGATCTCCAGCTTCTTTTCAGGGTTTTATAGATTTTGATGCGCAAGTTACGCCTAAGACACAACTTAAAACCTTCTAACAATAAGTATATATTCGAGTATATTTATTTAAGCAATTATGTTAAACATTTTCATAAACTGATACCACTATATTTGATATGATTAGTGGTCAACCTGCCTTTTGGTTTTCTTTAAAAGTTTGAAGTGACATTGGAAGAAAAAATCAGCAACTTGGCTTGTTTAAATTTTTGTATTAAATTTTTCTTGTTTTATTGTAACTTTTATGTGTGCATGAACCAAAAACTACAACCACCCCAAGACGATATCAAGGGATGAGGAATCTCCGCTATTCAAACCCAAAAACACGATAGAGAACATGAAAATGATGTAAAATCAACCATGACCTGTTGTACTAATTAAATGAGACAAAGTCTGCCGTTCAGGAAAGAAATAAAAGTAAACAAAATCTGCTCGAACCTCAAACTAAATACTTCTAACCACACATTCAAATCGAGTGGTTGCGATGATATATAGGACGATCAGGAAGATTTAAAACGAAAGATTCTTAAATATAAGATAAAGAAACACCGCTTTCATTAAACGACTACTAAAATTAAAACGCCGCTACCAAATAATCGCTTTAAATGCTCCAAACACTCCGTCAAATATACCCATGTATAGTTTAACAACTTATAATACGCTACATGCATCTACCTATTTTCTAAGTTGACACATTACAGTAATGGGAACACGCTATAATAAGTTTTTTCGTTAAACAATAATGAACAACTCATTAGTCCAATGGAATGCACTACTTGCCAAGGTCCATGAGTAGTTGAGGACCCACTAGCTAATAAGGACTTGTACCGGCTCTCTTGGTCAAACTGCCCTTATAAGAGCAAAGAGTGTAGTGAAGAATCACCATTTTCATTGTAACGTGGACACTAAATGAAATCTTCGTTTGCTCTTCACCACAGCAGCTCTTGCTTTTGTTTGCTCCTTTTCATTCAAACGAAGCAAATAAGACAAAGTAGTTGTGCAACTTTATTATTATTATTATTATTTTTTAAGTATATATAAATAAGAAATAAATAAAATTCGAGCACTTTCAAACAAACGTTAATTTGTTTTTGTTATTAGCCGATAAAGTGGTAAATTATTTTAAAGTAGAAGTTTGTTGATGCTACGATGCTAATCTAAACGAAAATAAACGATGCTTCATTACAACCATTGCTCTAATCTTGTAAAATATTTTTACTTTCAAAGATTACTTCATCGCTACTTTTACATCTTAAAGTTTACTTCAACATACATTGCGATCGGATAACAATCGTTACTCATAGCAGCTTGATGGAGGCCATGGTTTATTGTCACGGTGTGAGATCCCTCCGACGAAGAGGTTTTGGATTCAAGTTTTATCAAAATTAAAGGCGTGGGTGGCCATCCAAACCGGAACTGGTCAACACCGGTTTTTCTAGGAACCGTTCGGTTCTTGAGAAACCGCCTGAGGTTCCTAACCGTTCTTGATATTTAGGCTAGAAACCGGTTTGGAGAAACCAGTTCTAACCGTTGGGAGCCAACTGTTCACAGTAAGCATCAAAAGAGCAGCAGGGAACTTTTTTGACCGTTGAGGGCATGTTTTGCCCATTCAATAACTGCTACAAACAATAAATACCAACATTTAACCCTCGTAAACTTTATTATAAAGGTTGATTTTGGTTCAATCACAACAATCAAACACTCTAAAACCACTCTAAAAACACTCAAAAACGCTCACAAACTTGATCAAAAAAGCTCACGATGTCTAGAAACCCAGCTTCTCAAAACGCATCATCAAATACCGCCGCTCAAGGCCCTACAAATGAATCGTATGAAGTTGAGATTGAACCAACAACCCGAAACCAAGAGATTTGGTGTCATTTTGAATTGCTTAAGTTCTCAAATGGATCAAAAAAGGCTAGATGTAAAGGTTGTAACACTTTTATCAAATCTGATGGGAACTCAACATTGAAGAAGCACACGAATCACCATTGTAAAGCAACAAAAGGTGGTACGGAATCGCAACAAACTACTATGGGACGAGATGGGAGTATTTTTGTATATGACAAGAGAGGCGCTTCGTCAAGATTTTGCACACTTTGTGATTCAAGAGGGTTTGCCGTTCAACCACTTCGACAACCGAGAGGTTAACGAGGTTGATTCAAACGCGCCTTCAACCATGATATAATCATGTAAGTCGTCAAACTCTTAAACGTGATTGCATTAAATCTTGGGTAAAGGTTAAAAAAGAACTAATACTTGGTTTTGATGCTTTAAAAACTAGTGTAAACTTAACAACCGATGTTTGGTCACGCTGGTCATGGTTTGCCTTGTTCGTACATTTGTGTTATTGCACATTGGGTTGATCATGTTACTTGTCAAATGATGAAACGTACTATTGCTTTTGAAAACTTTGAATATCCGTGACACGGGTGAAAATTTAAGTATGATGTTGCGATATATTATGAAAACGCTTAAAATAGGAAAAGAAAAAGTTTTTCGATATCATTTGATAACGTTTCCAATAATACAAATGCGGTTAAAAGCTAATACTAAATTACCGACCACCTCTTGATGGCATTTTTATCATAGTCGATGTGTTGCACACATCATTAATATGTGCAAAGCGGACTACATGAGCAAATGAATAACTTGGCTTTTCAAAAATCAATGTTGCAAAAATCGGAATCGGTAGTCGGGCGGTCGCGCAACGAGTAATCGGTCAAGTCGGGAATAATGATTAATCGGATTGGCATTTCTGCAAGCTTTTCGAGACCAAACTAAAAATGTTAGAAGCCCGCTATGTTTTCAATAAAAGGGATTATGATGCCCATTGTGCGTTAAAGTGAAATATACGATCCCCAAATTAAGTAGAATGCCTAAATTATTATTATTTTGAAAAGACCGACGGTTCGATTCACCGATTTTGACCGATTCAACGATTAATCGGCCGATTCGACCGATTTTGACTTCTTAGTGTCGATTTTTTCCTAGGCCGATTTTCAAAAATAGACAAATCGATGATTAATCCGAGTTGACCGATTTTGCAACATTGAAAAAATGTTACACGATAGACGTGGATTATATAAAATTGTGTCATGATTCAATTCCTTTTCTATCCCCAAATTGGGACGACAAGATGGAATTTGACTTATAACATGTTTGTTTGTGGTTTACTCCAAAATTAACGTTACAACATTTTCATGATGAAATTTGCTCTAAATATAGAAGTCGGGATATGGTACCATTTTCGGTTGAAAATTGGGCTACTATTAAAAAGTAACCAAATTACTCAAAATTTTTAAAACCACAACAACTATGTTATCGGGTGTTTATTATCCCACAAGTCATTTGGTCCTCAACCAACTTTTTATGATGTGTAGAAAATTAGGATCATATGAATATGATGGTCCACTTTTTTCGAATATGATTATGCGGATGAAAGAAAAACTTACCAAATATTTTGAAGAAATTACACCGGTAATTACTTGTGCCGCTGCAATGAACCCATGTTTAAACCTTAGCGGGTGGAATATCTTATCGATAAGATTGCTAACGATTTGGATTTGCTTCAATTAGACTATTTTTAAAAAAAAAAAAAAAAAAAAAAAAGCACAAGAAATGGTTAAAAATAATTTCAAACGTTTATTTGATGTTTATCTTGAGAAATATGGTACAACAAATGTGGAACGAAGTTCGCTTCAACGATTTGGACTTCGACTACAATCGTGGATCCGGATTTGGACTTATTTTCAAATTTAAGACAAGAAAGCGGTAAACGGGCTAGGAGTGACAATTTATCGAGCAACAAATCTGGGAGATATGTGGGAACCGATTGGTTAAGCACTATCATAACCGAAGAGTTCAAGAATTTTGATGTTTTGAATTGGTGGAAGCAAAGGGAACCTCAATTTCCCGTTCTAGCCGCAATGGCCCGAGATTTACTAAGCGTACAAGCTTCTATCGTTGCTTCGGAATCCGCATTTTCTACTAGTGGAAGGATATTATCAGTAAAAAGAACAAAACTCACACCTTTATCTTTGGAGATGTGTGTTTGCTTGAAGGATTATTTAGATGAGAATGAACGTATACAACACGTTTCAATACTTGAAGAACCGATGGAATACGAAAGACAATTACAAGAGATCGAGGTGGAATAGGGTTATGTAATCAATCTTTCCGAAGAAGTTGCTTTCGATGAAGCTACAAGCACCGCTAGAGACCACCAAGTTGAAGATGAAGATGAAATCAATAACGAATAAATAGTAAAATGTATTAAATTTGTAATTCAAGTACGCTATGTGCCGTTTATGAGTTTATTTAATAAAAGTCAAGTTTATTGTTTATCATGTTGAAAACGCGAACGAAAAAAAAAAAAAAAACCAGATTCGAGAAATGTGGCCCACCATCGTTAATATTAACGACCGGGTTCTTAGAACCGACTTGACCGGTTTTACATTGGAACCGGCTGGGAACCGAACCGGTGCAGATTAGAGCTGGTCCTGCTTTTACATTCCTGATCCCGAAAACCAAACCTGGTTTAACCGAACCGATTCATTGACCTTTGACCATGATCCGGAATCGGTTTGGAACTGAAAACGGTTTTTGCAAAAACCGGCTTTTGGCCGCCCCTAATTGTAACTTATAACACTTAACTGAGAGGATTTTAATCTCTTAAACATTAACGCATGCATGAGAATGATAACGACACAAAACACTTTGTGATATAATACATGCCACGTTAGAATTTGGTAAATCAAGAATGGATATAGAATGGTCCATGTCTTGGGACCATTTCTCATTATGTTAATTAGACTGGTGCTAGTGACATCATCATGTCTTCTTGTGAAGAAATTAGGATTGCTAGCTTATCGTTGAATGATTTTCTCATATTCAGATGAATCGCTTCAAACAAGTTGGTCCACTTGCTCTCACCTAGTCGACCATGCATGATGATATTCACTTAGGCCGGCACACTCATGACCCGCGCCATCATGTCATTACATCGCCTTTCTCTCCATGACTATACACGCACCGTAACGCCACAAAATGACGATCGATTTATTTATTTATTTATTTATTTATTTATTTATTTATTTTTAAATAACAAATTTAAATTTATTAAAATTAAAGTAAACATTACAATACTAAATTAAAATAAACATTACAATACTTAAACTAATAATCTAAATCAGTAGGTTCCTCGATTGTCTTTCGACTTTTATCAATTCTTCAAGTTGTCGCTCGTCCAAACTTGGGTCGACCCATGCATCAGAAAGACATGCTTGGCCTCCGCTTTAATAAATTTCACGAGCTCAAGCTTCTCTCTTTCATCTCCACTCTTTTTCTCTCAACCTTATGTACGCATCTTCTAAACCCTCCTTACTCTTACCTTTTTCCCCTTTGACGGCTTTTGAATTCAAGAAAGTTTTGGCCAACGATTTTACAAAGGATTCGATGGTTCATTAGCACGAGAGAGGAGTGACGATTTCTTCCTTGTCACTGCCACGACCCACCTGGTCGCGATTTCTAGTCTCTTCCTCGTTCAGTTCCCATATTAGAATACAAAGATCAATATAAGAAATAAGAAAGAAGAGATCGATGAACACAATCACAAACACACGAATAAGAAATAAAGAAAGGTTATGCGAGTTAATAATGAAAGTGAACAACCAACCCTCGTTGAGGTTATACATTTAGATTTATAGGCAAGGAGCGGCAACACTTCAAAGAACTTTCCTTCTTACGGGTTTCTGCCAAGCTCACGGCTTTCTATGTTCTCGCACGATTACTAACATAAAAGCCATATTGTTAACTATTACATATTACTTACTAACACTGAAATATAGTTTAGAGTGATTCCAACAATCTCCCAAGTGTTAGTGATGATGATAAAAACGTGAAGGTGCCGATGTAATAGTAGCTTTGACGTCTTCCGACATTCTTCTTCTTGGTAAGAAGGTTTGATTCGAACAATCTCCCAGCAGTAGAAATTGTTTCCTTTGAAAAGTTATGCTTGACGTCATCATTTTCTTTGTTCTTTAGTTCTTTGTTCTTGATGGTAGTGATAGTATGTTGTTGTTGTCCGATCGTGTCCGCTTCGCTTTCTCCAAGGTTCCAAGTCTTTCTCCAACATGCTCACACGCCTTAACGTTAGATTTCGATCGATGTAGTTCTCTTTAGTCTTTAAACTTTGTAGATTCTTTGACTTTTACGAAGAATCATTCGACTTTGTGTTGCCTTTTGAGAGAACTTCAATTAGTGATGTTGTTGGTATGAGCATGTAAAGAATCAGACGATCATCCGCCCAGAGCTTCCATGTTAAGAAAACATAAGAATGGTTAGATGATAAGCGGATTCCAAGACTTACAAGTTTGAACTTCGAGCGCAGTTAACAAGATAGTGTGAAAACACAACTCTAATTTCACAAAGGTCGCTCTCGAACCTGAGTCCCATGTGAGATAACGGATGTACCAAGTACACCTACAGTTCAGATGAGTCGAGGTACACCAAGCATTACCTCACGATCAGAGACCGCTTGAGACATACTAAGCGTAATCCACGGGAGTTACCGGCGACTCACCGCTGTGGCTGCTTGATGTCGAATTCGGCAGAGTTTCCATTCAATCATCAAGATCACATATGTGAACCTCTCATAAATGTTCTCGATGATTGCTAAGATCTATGATGGACACGATAATATATCACTATGCTCTTATTGTTGAACGACAAGCGATGAATTGTCAAGTGTACCTAAGAGATCTTTGATGAATCTCGTGGCTCTAGACTCAATAGTGCACTTTGGTTTTCCCGAGCTGAGACTGGAGAGGTCTCCTTCTTCAATACCAAAGAATCTCAAGAGAAAGTCGATAGTTTACATAGGGTTCCTGCGAGAATGAAACAAGCTCGCTGGGAGAAACTGAGTGGCAAGAAGGTTTAGCGATGCGCCACCGGGTCCATGACGACTTTTATCTTCAATACGGTGTCATCTAGTGACCACCAAAGAGTATATGAATTGAACCTTGGTTCCGCCTCTAAGTTGAATAACTGAGGGCTATTTCTTTTCACCCTTTTCTTTGCATTTCTTTTTAATTCTTCAACTCCTTCTTTTTCCGATTCTCATTTTCTCCTTTTATAATCATACCTAAGGACTTCTAAGTACTAACTATTTGTGATGTCCTCGGTAGATCCCTCCTGCCTCGGTGGATCATAGACTGTTATTCCTAACCTTAGTCACCTTATAACCCATGACTAACCTATGTTGCCACAAACCATTTTCTTGAAAATCTCAAAGTGTTTTGAATGAAAACATTTTGTACCACCGCGAGAGTTTAATCTTTTGCGTAAATACCCCTCCACACGCGGCTTAAGTGTTTAGACAAATCTACACTGTAAGAGAAGAGCGCACTTTGAATCGATCGACCAAGATAGACAATCCCCGCTAGACACGGTTACGTTGCATAGTTAAAGAGGTACATTGACAACTTTAGGTGACAAATAACTCTAGTAACTACCTTGAAGGCGTGGACAAACCTCAAAGGTTGTCAAACCTCACAAAGTTCATGTCTATCAAGAGTCCCTCGAATAGGTACAATCTACTCGGATAAGTCTAGGAAGACAAATCTTTTCGATTTATGACAGCTTAGAGCTCACAATTCATGGGTTAAGTCTTATCACACTAAGATTCAATAGCAAATCAACATATTTCTTATCACATTAACTTTCTCCCTCAAAATGGCATATAAATGTTATTTTTGATAACGCTTTGATATTAAATATGACCATTTCGAGTTTTGTGGGAAGATTTCAATTAAGAACATTTTGTTTGAACAAAGATTTTAGCAAATACTCCCCTCAACAAGTAATACTAACTTTGAGGTTTTGAAAACGTGGAAGTACTTGTTCTTTTGAGCAAAACTTTGAAAATGAAAGTTTTGATAAGTTTTACTCAAAAGTAAGAAGTTTTCGCCTTTTATAAGGATTGTGGCATCAAGCGCACTACGTGGTCCTTTCATTACAAGAACGGGTTGTACACCGTGATGTGCACACGCTTCATAGTCATAAAATAATCATTACATCCAAATCAATATTGAAATGAAACAGTTTTAGCGGGTACCGTGTAGTCCAACAATATTTCCAGAATGCTAATGTATGCTGATAACCCGTGAGAGTAACTCGACGACCACCTACGAAGCTCTCCGAGTTCTAAATCGTCCTTCAGACAACCTTTCATCGATCCGAGTGATGATCCTCTTAACATCCCATCTTTCCCGAGAATTCCATCGCTTTGGCGACCCAATGCCTTCATGTATCGCCTTCAACCTATAAGCCAAGCCGCCCCTCGACTTTCTTCAGCAGCGTGATCCCCAAACTTATGAAGATCTCTACACGCCATCAAGCGCTATGCTTGTAGTTCACTACGGTAAACCACCCAAACGGTTTGGTCACGAGTGTATTATGGAAGATGGTTAATGTCGAAGTTCTAGCCGAGGTCCGTGAGGTTGACACGTGTCCGATATTTATTCAACAAAGAAGTTGTATATCTTCTACACGCCTCGGATCACTATGCTTCGATGAAGATGAGCAAAGACTTGATGTATTCACGTTGAATTTCACCGAGAATTGTCTCATTCTTCCCCTGCACTTGGCAAGATATGCATCTTCAATGTCGCTGAGAGACAAGTTCGAAAGTCCGTCATTAAATTCATAGTCCCTTTCGCCTTGTCTTTTGACCACAATATTCTTGAGGAAACCTGTAGTCCCATTTAGACGAAAGTGGCTACATGCTTGACAACAACGATCCCTTTATCATCGGGCACTTCATGTTTAGACTTTTGAACCCGGCAGCTCTTGTAGTAGATTCGCCGCTGCTCCGCCAATGGTGAATCCCATACATTGCATCAATGTCATAATTGCTCCACAATCGTTAGAAAACATGTGAGTAGCCTTTTCTTCGATGGCTATGCAGTTGGAGTATATGGTCTTTGGGAATGTGTGTAAGTGATGTAGCGATTTTTTGAACCATCGCTACCGTAGAAGAAATTCCAAGTCATTGTTGAAGAAGTAGTGAATGGAATCTTAGGTTGATCCGTTCACAATCGCTGGTAGAGGTCTAGACCACCAAGGTAGTATGGAGCCTTGTCTCTTCCGTGAAGTCAATGTTTGTTTGTGGTCGAGCCAATAAATATTGTTAGACATGGCTCGCTATGTTTTCAAGGTGATATTCAACTTCAATAGCACTTTTCCGAAATGCTTTCGAGTAGTTGAAAGGCTTCATTCTTGATGCGCCTCAACTCGATTTCGCCATCTTCTTCACTTAACTTTTCTGAAGAAACTTAGCATGCTCCAATGTACTACCTTCTACCATATCTTGATCATCGCTAGAGGGAGTAGCTTCAACAAGTGTAGAGAACCAATCATACTTGTCATCTTCGCTCAGCCATGAGATGACATCACTTTAGGCTACTTCTTCTTCTTTGGCCTAGACGAGGATGCCGGTTTCTTTGTCAAGCCGGAAGAGGTGGGTTGTTGTTGGGGCTCAGGATCTTCTCATCGTCACCACCAAAGTATTCGAAATGATCACCTGCTTTTCTCGTTCTGGGTGGTGACTTAGAGTCCCGAGGTTTGTCAAACAGAGAGCTGGAGGAGATCGTTGTGAGATGGAGTCCTTGGGGCGGAGGTGGTATGGAGGATGATTCACCGCTTTTCTTGGCGCTTAGGCTCTTTAGCTTTATCTTTATCCTTATCTTCATCGCCTCGACGCTTAGGCCTTTCACTTGCTCTTGCATGAGGTCTTGATTTGATATTCCAAGAGTGCCTCAAATAGTTTACTTTCATCGAGGTGAAAGTTGCGATCGCTGAGACATTTGTAGCACCAGCCTGGAAATCAACTCGCATCGAGAGAACCGCAGAGCTCCATTGGATTGATCGTCATTGTAACCGGAGTGGATTGCATTGTTTGCTTGACCAATTTCATGAGATTTCGATAGAGCTCGGTGAACATCTCCTTGTAACTCTAGGAACAAAGGTTAGTAGGAACTTATGAGTATAGCTCTAATCATTTCGCTCGGTTCCCTCGACATCACGCTGCATGAACTCGATATACTCCCTTCACTTGACATCTTGTCTATCTCGTCATGTAGAAGAATGATACCGCCACTAGTTGATTCAACTTCTTGTCGGTCACGCCTTTCTTCCCCGACCGCTGACACCTTTGACAATCTTGGTTTTAGCCCGGATATCCAAGATTCGCTTGGTTTTCTTCACGATTTAGATGTGGATCGGTTGCGCCTTTGGATGGTGGTAGTGAAGAGTGAGAAGACGAGTCTCGATGATGATGAGACATGAGGAGACCTGTGGTCTTTTCGGCGGCTCATTTTTCTTCCTTGGAGCGCTTCGGGCTATCAAGAAGAAAATCATCATAATCAATATCTTCAACATTTCCAGCCTTAGCCGCTTCATCACCTTAGTATCTTCACCATGAGTTTTCTCGGTCTTTTCCATGTCCGGTTCCTCCATGTCAAAGTTGATGGAATCCTCAAGTTGCCTTTGTCGTTGTTCGTGGGTAATGGTGGTACCAGCCCCTTATCGGGTCGATTAACCGATCGAAAACCGGTGTGGCTTCGAGTTCCACCACTGATCTACGGGGCCACGAGTTTGTTCCTTTATGAATTCATCGGCAAAATATTTGAGTCCGAGGTTCTTCAACTTCTTCCGATATTCTATTTCCTCATCAAATGGTTCTTCTTCGTAACTTTCCTTATCATGCTCAAGCACGTGAGTTTTCCCTTTCCTTTATCTCGCTTATATCGGGAGGTTTAGCCATGCTGAGTGTCATCGATTGCAGCTTCGCAGTAAGTGACCTCTTCTGTCTCGATTCGCCTTCCTCGTAACTTTCATCCAAGAGCTTTTGTTGCGTGTTCAGCTGGGAATAGAATAGAATGGCTTCCAGAGGGAACTTTCCTTTCGAGAGTATGCGACCTCTTAGGAAACTTTCTCCGACTCTCGCTTGTAACACTCCTCGACCGCCTCTCCCGGTTTTCCTAGTAGAGTACCAGAGGACTTTTCATCAAGAAAACCTACTTTGTTTCATCAACCGCTACCGACACCTTTGTATGAGTGGAGTTGCTTAACCGCTTAGTTAGAAGGTGATCCGCAACATTGCACCTTGTTTCTTTGTTGTAGATTCCTTAAACCGACCGCGAGTGTAGGCTCATACAACATGGAGCGATTTTTGGGATCATTGGTTCTCGGCGGGATATCAAGATTATACCCTAGAGCTCTTTCGATCAACAGTTTGGTATATCCGATATATGGGATCTTCGAGCCAAGCTTTTGAGGAAAGACATCATGTCATCCCATATCGTAGCTTCAACTTCAATATGTTTCATGTTGACCAAAGCCCAAAAATCAGAGTTCCATGAGCTCGATGCTCATAGCCACCATCACGTCCGAAACGGATTTGGTGATGATAATGTAGAGGGTTCTCCATGGTTGAGGAATATTCTTAAGATCCACGATGAATGCTTTGTGATTACTCCCAAGCTTCGCCATAACCAATGTCGATCATGAATTACGTAATGACCTCTCGAGTTGGTGTGGCATTGTATTCGGTTGGCTCGATGATGTGAATGAGAAGAACATCCCTTAAGTCCTGGTGTGATGGTGACTTGTTTGTGGTCGAGCGCCACCGTCACAACATTTTGACCTTTGATCTTTCGTGATTGTATGCCGTAATCGTGAATGTAGATCTCCAGACCGTGAGCGTAATTGGTGAGCATGTTCGATAAGGGTGATTTTTCGTAATGTCCACGCTTATTAAACAAGAAGACTCGAAGCGTGTGAGACTATCAAAATCAACACGAAGATTGTTCTTTCCTATC